>JARBWK010000003.1:139664664-139688460 GCA_030556195.1 Anolis apletophallus
AATGTGATGAGGTCCTCAGTGAATCCAAAGTGAAGTGAAACCCAAATCTCTCAAAGTCCACATGCAGATAACTGTGTAACTTTCTGCAAATGCAAAAAAAAACCCTCTGGGGATGCTTAACCATGTGTATAACCACATAAGAACATTAGTGGTACTTGAATTTTAGCCATGCTGTTAATTCACTGAAAGCATTCACTATTACAAAGACAAGTTGGATATAAAAAACATTAAAATCTATTCTCCTACCAGCTCTCTTTGAACCTTTCATCTATACAAAAGATATATATTATCATTTAGGAACTGCATTCATAACTATAACTAACAATTCACTATTTATGACAGCAGTGTTGCCATAAAACACTATAATTAAGAACTCAGGTAAATGGATGATTACAGAATCTTAGGTCTCAAGGAAAACTGTCTTTTCTCTATCTCAAGAGTTTCTCAAACTCTGCTCCTCTATATGTTTTGGACCAGCCCCCACAATTCCTAACAGCTGGTAAGATGGCTGAGATTTCTGGGAGTTGAAGTCCAAAACACCTAGAGGAGCACAGTTTGAGAAAAACTGATCTAACTCAAAATGCAAGATCCCTCTCTTATGCAGAGGATGAGCATTTGCATCAGATTCAGCAGCTGTGCTATAATGTTATCTATTTTGTAGATAAGACTTGAAAACCTGGATGTTCCAATGTGCCTTTAAATAATGGTTTGGTGCCCGATTAGGACTGCCCAACTCTAACTTATGGTTTGATCTCCTAGCACTTTACTTCTGGCCTGGCCCTACAGTTTTGTGTTTACACAAGCCCTTGCCCTGCCCTGTTAAATCTGAACATGCCCATTTTTCCTAGCTATTGGTTATGATGTCGGCTGAAGTATTTTGAAAGATGTTTTTACTGTTTTGGTTTTATTGTTTTAATTATATTTTATTGTTATATGTTCTAATTGTGTTACTTTGTAATCTTTGTTTATGCTGGCCCTGGTCCCCATGTAAGCCATGTAACCCTTCGAGGAGATGTGGCAGAACAAAAGAATAAAGTTATTATAAAGTTATTATAAAAATCCAGGTTGCAATGAAAATGCATGCTCTTCACATCCTTTAAAATAGGGTGGGTGATGGAGGTCCTCCAGGCATTGACCACAACCGCAAGAATGGTGAAGAATTTTAGGAACTGCTGCCCAACAACAATCGGAAAGGTACTCATTCATCATCCTTGCTTTAAATGTCTTCCAAGGATGTCATGCTTGATATATCCGAGATAACATGCAAAGCAGAATTTTCTTACTCATGGCACCAGCACTTTGAAATTACCTGCCAGAACAGGAAACAACAGCAAAATGTATGACTGCCAGCACATCCCTCATAATAATCACAGGGGAGACACCATCATGAAGAAGTCATGTTACCACTAGATGACACCCTGAAGGTCCTTGCCCAAGTTCAATTGGGCCTCCCACAGAACACTGTATATCCAAGACAACAGATGTAGGGTTTATAACTGCATGGGGTTTTGTTGTTGTTCATTCGTTCAGTCGCTTCCGACTTTTCCTGACCTCATGGACCATCCCACTCCAGAGCTCCCTGTATATATCTGGCATCACCTCCCCCAGCTCCTTCAGAGTCAAGCCAGTCACTTCGAGGATACCATCCATCTTGCTCTTAGTCGGCCCCTCTTCCTTTTTCCTTCCATTTTCCCCAGCATCATTGTCTTCTCTAAGCTTTCCTTTCTTCTCATTATGTGGCCAAAGTACTTCATCTTTGCCTCTACTAACCTTCCCTCCAATGAGCAGTCAGGCTTTATTTCCCGAAGTATGGACTGGTTGATCTTCTTGCGGTCCAAGGCACTCTCAGAACTTTCCTCCAACACCACAGTTCAAAAGCATCTATCTTCCTTTGCTCAGTCTTCCCTATGGTCCAGCTCTCACATCCGTAGGCTACTATGGGGAATACCATTGCTTTGACTATGCAGATCTTTGTTGCCAGTGTGATGTCTCTACTCTTCACTATTTTATTGAGCTTGGTCATTGCTCTCCTTCCAAGAAGTAAACTTCTGATTTCCTGGCTGCAGTCTGTGTCTGCAGTAATTTTTGCACCTAGAAATACAAAGTCTGTCACTGCCTCCACGTTTTCTTCCTCTATTTGCCAGTTATCAATCATTCTTGTTGCTATAATCTTGGTTTTTTGATGTTTAGCTGCAACCCAACTTTTGCACTTTCTTCTTTCACCTTGAAAGAGGGTTACATTGCCTCTAAAATCTTGGGTTCACATCTTGGAAGAAATGTGGGATATAAATTAAATAAATAAATACGTTTTGTTTCTTTTTTTAGTATCTGTATCAAACATTTTGAAGGGTTATGTTTAATAATTGCCTGGATATAAACAGTAGGGAGTGAATTCAATTAAACAGCTTATCTGAATCATCCATAAAAGTGAATTATCCACCTGACAAAGGTTTAAATTCAACTATTTTTCCCAAATGAAATAGATATATGAGTGGGAGGGGAATATAAATGATGTAAATAAATAAATAAGTTAGATTGATGAAAGTGTTGACATCCCACCAATTAATTCAATTGGGTCCTCTCTATTTGAAAGCTTCAATTGGATGTAGACAAAAATATTTCAAATATATTCCCAGATTCACCTTGAAAGATCTATAACTTTTTATAAACTAAACTATATAAAATATTCTGATTTATTTTTTTAAAGTCAATCTCCCTTGCAGAGTTTTATAGTTTGAGGTTCGGTTTTGTGCAAACACACATTCTGCCATATTCAGTTTGCTTCCTTTTGTTATTAGTATCTTTGGGTGCAATTTTCAGAGATTCTATCAATTGCTTGGAAACAGAGGGAATGAATTACCAAAAGAGATTTAGTATCTCTGCAAGCATCAGTGCCCTTTCAATTTTGGCACAAGCCTAGTTTGAAGTTTGACAATCTAACTTGTTGTTTGACTTGTTGTTGTTGTTGTTGTTGTTACAGTATATACGTTCAAGTAATTTCCGACTTATGGCATCCCCAAGGTGAACCTGTTATGGGTACTTCTTGACAAGATTTGTTCAAAGTTGGTCTCTTTGCTTTCCTGTTAGGCTGAAAGAGGGTGACTTGTCCAAAGTTGCTTAGTGGGTTTTCATGACTGAGTGGGGAATCAAACCCTAGTCTCCAGAATCACAGTCCAATACTCAAACCACTACACTACATTAGCTCTCTATACAAGATGTCTCCATACAAGTCAGGACTACTACTTCAGATCAAGTGCCATTCTTCTAAAATGTATTGGTCTCAAAGGAAATAAGAAGCTGCCTTATATTGGGTCAGACTCTTGTCCAGTATTGTCAACTCAGACTTACATCAACAGTTCCATAGGAGGATTCTTTCCTAGACCTTTGGAGGCTGCTCTCCAACCAATCAGAATAAGCTTGCTTAGTTTCCAAAACCAAACAAGTTTAGGCAAGATCAGGATAGTAAGACTTGCTCTGGAGAAAGAAAATGTGCCAGTCAGCTATAACTTGAGCTCATAGAGTTCTCAATGTTCAGAAAAATGCCCAAGAAATTAATCCTTCTGTAATCCTCAAATGATCTGAAGAATAAAGAGATGTCTTACTAATGCGAAGAGTGAGCCAGAGAGTAGGAAAAGTCTGCAGGCACAGCAACAACAGAAAACTATGCACTCCCAAAGGAAATGCAATGCCAGGATCCTTACAATAGACCACCCAGAACAGAGCTAAGATTTGGGCGGAGGAAGAAAATATCACTGGTAATAAGCAGGTTTAAATCAAATTGCTTTAAATCAGGCTCTAGATCATGATTTAAATAGCTTCTCCTAAGGACATAATTTAAATTATTTAAATTACAGTTTTAATCTCTACTGAAAAAGATTATATTGAATCATCACTTTTTGTAGAAGTACACTATTGGTTTGAATAACTTTGGTATGGTTTCAGAGATGTCAGTTTCATGTTTGGTAGGTACATTTAATCCTTTATTTGGAATGGTGACAGGTTGAGTGCTCCAAAGTGCTTGGGGCCTTAAGTGATTTGGATTTTTAATTTTTGGGGTTACCTGTATTTGCATATATATACATAATAAGATATACTAGAGATGAGAATTTCTGAACATAAAATTTATTTACAATCCAAATACCTTTTATCCACATACCCTGAAGATACTTTTTGGCAGTATTATTAATAAACTTTTCCCATGAAACCAAGTTTGAGTACATTGAACCATCAGATAGCAAAGGTGCCACTATCTCAGCAACCAATGTGGGCCATTTTGGAGTATTTGGGATTTCAGAATTCCAGATAAGGGATTGCTACTCAAAGTAGTACCCAATGAACTAGAGCTGATCCATGGCATCTTGGGGAAAATGATCGATGGTCCTCTACATTAGTGTACATCACACGCAGAATAAAACTGATCCAGCTATCGTTCATTGTCATAAACAGCCCTTAACATAGTCATAGAATAAAACTGAAATTATATAGTTAACATTCATGATGATATGGGTGATGTAGAGTCTTTTGAGTTAACTGCTTTCTAAATTAATAACATTAATAAAGTGTTGCAATCTCATACTTTTAAAACCCACAAATTTTAATTATCAAAAATCACTGATTTTCATCAATTGTGGTAATAAGATGAAAGGCACTTCAACTTTTTAAAAACAATCTTAAATAGCAAGGAAGATTTGGGCATTTCAGTGCCTCAGGTATGATGCATTGATCTTTGCATTTAAGTTTGTATTGATTATTTTGACCATAAGGTAAAATAAATAAACACAATATCGAGTATGGCAACCACCCCAGGGTTTAACCACACTTCAACCTTAACTAACCATAAATGGCTCCAGTTCTCAAGCCACTGAGAACAGGTTAGCTAAGATACATCTGTACTACAAACACCTGTGATTTATAGTAATTCAGTTATCATAGTCAAAGTCAAATGATGCATCACTGCACTGAATGAATTTCAGTTTCATCAACCCACCATTTTGCCTGAGCAACACCAAATTAGGATTTAACATATTCCAAAAGACATAGCTTCATTTATACTGAACTCCCCTTATGTAATTGCATTATTTTGTTTGATTGCCATAGCTCTGCAAGAAGATTAACATAGCGAAGAGAGTAACTTCTAAAATTAGCTAAAAGTTAGGTGCCCCCAGTGGCGCAATGGGTTAAACCCTTGTGCCGGCAGGATTGAAGACCGACAGGCCGCAGATTCAAATCCTGGGAGAGCGTGGATGAGCTCCCTCTGTCAGCTCCAGCTACCCATGCAGGGACATGAGAGAAGCCTCCAACAAATATGGTAAAACATCAAAACATCCAGGCATCCCCAGGGCAATGTCCTTGCAGACAGCCAATTCTCTCACATCAGAAGCAACTTGCAGTTTCTCAAATTGCTCCTGACACAAAAAAGCTAAAAGTTAACCATTTTACTTCATGATATCTGTTAGGAAGTTTTTTTATTTTTGGGGGAAATAACAAAAGCAAAGAGTTAAGTCATTTCAATAAAGCACAGTAAAAATTACTAAGGTCCTCTTTCCAAATAGCCAGTTGGTGTCATAATGACACCAACTGGCATAATGCATAACAGTAATTTATACCTGATGGTACTAGACTATATATGCTATTGAAATAACACAACCCCGTAGGTATGAAAATAGCACTCTATTGGTACATCAGAAAAGTTCTCACAACATGTAAGTAATGTAACCATCAGGTACATGTAACCATCAGGTATTTGGAAATAAGACCTTATTAATTTTTACTGTGATTTATTGAAATGACTTAACTTTAAAAGTTTGACTTAACTTTTTGCACCAGAGTGAACTATGCAGTTATTAAGTAGAAAAAAGGACTGCTCAGTAAGCATCTTCCATAACTAGTATGCCTCAGGAAATACCATCAGCTGAGTCATGCTGCCGGAGACATTAATTTTTCAAACAAGCAAATCCAAAGCATTAAAGTTCAAAATTAAAAAGTTTAGCAATACATCTCACAAAAAGTAATCTATTTTGGATCATAAATAAAGATCTATTTGGAACAAGATCCCATATTAGGTCATACATGGACATCTGCCAAGAAAAGAAGAGTGAGAATGCCTTATCAGCACCTGCAAAAATCTAGAAGAGTAATATTCAAGAAGATGGCCTCTTAAGATATACACCACCTGTATCTATCACAGTTGCATCAAGACACAGCGTTTTTCCTCATCTCTTATAACAGTACATGTTTTGTTCAATAGTTCTGTGTCCACTATGTGTGTGCCAAACTGTCCTATTCTCTAATGTGTGTTATAAAGAAATATCATCAACAACACAAAGTTCAAAGGATAGATGGACAGATAAATATTATTGGAAAGTCTCTTTAAAATCATAGCCTGCTCAAGAGCAGGAGATGGGGAGCTGGTGGATTTTATGAACAATGCTCTGTTTCAGTCTGCTGCCCAGGCATGTAGCCAGGGGGGATTTCATGTCAGGTACATTATTTAAACTGTTATGTTTATTCATATCATACTGATCAATATGCTCCCACTGTTTTTGTTTCTGACCTCTCAGCCCCGAAACAAACAGTGGGCCCATAATGCTCAATCAATCTTTGGAACAGATTTCATCCACTTGGATAAATGCTTTACAGTCTGGAAGAAAAGGAGGAGTGTTAAATTACAATATACTAGTCTTCTTACTACTATTGTCCCACCAATCCCTGAAATGCAATCCCACAAACCTCTTTTAACCTGAATGTAGTCCTCCAGTTGAGAAAATGTCTTCACTCTTGACACAGATCTATATCTGTATAGGGCACTGCAGATACATTTGGCTGTATATTCTTACAGAGCTCCTATAACTCGAAAACTTAATGAGGCACCAAGCTTACTGTCTGGCCTCTTTGCAGAATGTTGTGATCTACGTAGTAGTCAAGGGTGCTTGAGGCCAATGCATACATGCTCACACAAATCCATGCCATGCTCGCCAACATTTCACAGTTTTCATAGTAGGACACATGTGGCCAAACTTCATCAGAGTGTAATCAAGATGGCAAAAGTTATAAAGAAAAATGCATAACCTAAAAGTTTATACAGCAGTTGCTGAAGTAAGACTCAAGATTTTGAAGTAAGGAGGAGGTGGGAGGAAGAGAGAGGAACTAGGACATTTTAAAAGCAGCTAAATGTGTGATAACAGACCATAAATTGTGACTGTCCCTGCCAAATCTGGACAATTGAATAATGCAATTTTAGCCCTACACCCATTGCAATTGAATACCTCCTCTTTATGTAAGTAATCTAGGGTTACATTGCCTTCAAGATGTTTTTAATTTATGACACTCCTAAGGCAAACCTATCACAGGGCTTTCTTGGCAAGACTTGTTCAGAAGGGGATTGCCTTTGGCTTTGCTTCCTCTGAGACTAAGGTCATCCAATGGGTTTCCAAGACTGAGGTCTGGTCTCTACTTGTAATCCAATGCTTGGACAATTACACCATGCTTGTCCTCAGGTGTGCAATTAGCCTCAAGAAAATCCCAGCATCTATAAAACTTTTGACTTCTCCCGATTAGGATTAGGCCTAGATCTCATGAAAACAGTCCCATATACTCCTTGGGAATATTTATTATCTTCTTACTTTATTTTTCATGCAAAAACAAAGTCCCACTCTAAGAAGGTCACAATGTGTTTCACTGCATTTTTTAAAAGAAAAAGTGGAACCAGGTCATGGTGGAAATACAAGGCCTTGCTAATATTTTTCAAGACACAAGACTTAAAAACTTCTATGATTGGAATACAAATGAAATAAAGAAGACATCATCATTTTGCATCTGGGCACTGCTGTTCTATGTGACTTGCAGACGACTCCTGCCATCTGGTATTTGTGCATTATGTTAGTTGTTTCTCAAATATGCCTGCAGCTAGATAAACAAGGATAATACTGCAGCATTCTTGTAAACTTTTAACCTTCAAACAAGAAGAGAGAGAAAAGAAACCTTTCTTTTTTGCTGGAAAATAAAGTGCAAGATTCAGTCCCTTAGGGAATTGGTAGTATATGACATCTCAAAGCTGTTTCTGTATCATGGACTAGGCAGCTAGGCAAATCCTTATGGTTTAACAGTGTTTCCCAACCAGTGTGCCGTGAGTGATCATCAGGTGTGCCGTGGGAAATTGGCACTCCCCCCCCAGCAGCCCCCTCACAGGTTTCCAAGAAACAAATTGAGCCTCTCCACTTGGAAATGTTTTTTTAAAAACTATTTTACTGGATTTTTCAAGAGCCCCCCCCAAGGAACTGTTTATAACAGCTTCATGACATCCATAGTTAACTGGAAGCAAGTTTCACTCAGGGTGAAATTTCACAAAGGTCTGGAGAACAAGCTCTATGAGGAGCGGCTTGAAGAGCTGGGCATGTTTAGCCTGAAGAAGAGAAGGCTGAGGGAAGACATGATAACCATGTATAAATATGTGAGAGGAAGTCATATATATGTTTTGTTCATCAAAACAGGCCCAGGTTTCACACTGAGTGTATAAATACATTTAAAAACATATTTACTATATGTATTACTGTGTTAGAGTGTACTTTTGTGTCATTTTGGTTGGTGGTGTGCCCCAGGATTTTGTAAATGTAAAAAATGTGCTGCGGCTCCAAAAGGGTTGAAAAACACTGGTTTAACATAATCTATCTACATACAGTAGTAACTCTTAAGGCCCTTCCAGGCAGGCCCTATATCCCAGGATCTGATTCCAGGTTTTCTGCTTTAAACTGGATTATATGAGTCTGCACTGCTAGATAATCTGGGATAAAGGGATAGAGTGCCTATCTTGATGGGCCCTCGGTTCTCTTTTTAAAAAATATGGGGTACTTTGGATATTTTAGCACCCACAACTAATCTTTCCTTGCTTAAGCATGAACTTGCAGAGAAATAATATGCACCTTGAATCAGGAGTAAATTTCACTGTGCTCAACAGAGCTATTACTCCCTAATTATCTTCAGGACTATTCCTTCAATTCACAAATTTCCTAAGACACCCCAGAAGTGAACTGAATTTATAGGAATGGAAAGAGCTATTTTTTCTGCTGCTGCACTTCAAACTAAGGGTGATGGATAGCATAAATGACATCTCAAGCCAAAGATCTGCACTGTCACAGAAACTGGGTGATGAAAAAAAGCTTGAAGGTCAATGCTTCGATTGGATAGGGGGGCAGGAATCTAATCAGAATATTTTCCTGCAGATATCCACTGCATGATGGTAAACTATCTTAGTATGCTAGTTGCTATATCCTACTTTATATGCTGAACTCAGGTTCAAATCTGTAACTTTGGAACATGGCAAGGATATGCCATTGTCATGGTTGAGGTAGGAGCCCCCAGTGGCACAATGGATTAAACCCTTGCACCAGCAGGACTGCTGAACATAAGGTCAGCGGTTTAAATCCAGGGAGCGGGGTGAGCTCCTATCTGTCAGCTCCAGCTTCTCATGCAGGGACACGAGAGAACCCTCCCACAGGATGGTAAATCATCTGGGCATCCCCTGGGGAACATCCTTGCAGATGGCCAATTTTCTCACATGAGGAGTGACATACAGTTTCTCAAGTCCCTCCTGACATGGAAAAAAGGATGACTGAGGTGCTGCGAAGGATGTCTTTCAGCCACAGACTTTCTACAACCCAAACTTGGCCGAAGAGCCTTCCTTTAAACTTCTATATTTTGTTTGGAACAGGTTTTTTAAAAAAAGATACAACAGTGTTTGCTTCCTCCCTTAAAAACCTAGTTGACCCGTGACTGCATTTCAATTACATAGGCATACAAGAAGCTACAGAGCAAACAAAATGCCTATTTCTTTCAAGCAGCTATAAAGCTCAATTTCAGGCTAATTCTGAATTAAGGGGGAACGCGTTCGTATCATCAGAAACATTGCTAAGATACTGAAGTTTGGGTAATCAACACCCTTGACAATAAAGACAATTGCAAAAGAGCACCCTTATGGGGTAGGGGCAGTATACTTAAAGGTGACCAAAGAAGGCTCTCTGCTGCCTTGGTATCTTTGATACTTGAGCCATGAAATAGCTACTAAGAAACAGCTACCACTTGTTGCCTTGGTGAGGTTATGACTGGCAGCAGCTTCTAGTTCATTACCCCAACACTGGAAGGACAGGTTATTCCATGTTGTGGAGGGAGGGGGAGAACAGAAAAACACAATAAGGGCTTTATGAGTAATTGAGTCAGTGATGTTCACATGGGTGTGTTGGGGCAAGAAGAAAACTAGTCATATAAAAATGAGGCACCTCTCTTCCCCAAAGGTTAAGAAAAGACATGGGAGATGATTTCATGAAGTTATAAACCAGTGATTCTCAGCCTTTGGTCTTCCAGGTGATTTGGACATCAACGCTTACAATCCCTGATCTTTGATCATGCTGTGCAACTCTGCGAGCTGAAGTCGAAAACATGTGAAGGACCAAAGGTTGGGAATTACTGTTGCAGATGACTTCTGTACTGTACCCTGCCAAAGGCAACAATCCATGTTTGAACAGGTACAACTTGTCATCTTTCCAGGAGAAAATGAATAAAGATAAAAGGAAGAAGCCAGCATGGAAACGTACCTGCCTTTTCTGAGCACATAGGGATAGGATTGTACAAGAAATTTCTCTATTCTGTCTTCATGCGCATGAATATTTTTTTTATAAAAAAGGGAAGAAATGCAATAAAATAACCCCAATGTGTAAGTTCACTAAATTGATGGTAACCATTCCACTCAAGCTTCCGCTTTATAGTCTTGTTCTGAAAAATGTAAAATAAATCTCTTTCATCTGTCTAAATGAACACATTAAAGCTTGTGACTGGAAGCACAGTCGCACATCAACTTCTTCACACATAGGTATCAGATGCTAACATTCTGTGATCATCACAGATGTACCTGCCATGCTTTGAAGCAGGAAAAACAAAGCTTTCATGCACAAAATGTCAGAGAGGAACAGAATCTACAGTCAGCCCTCCACATTTCTGGTGGTTAGGGGTGCAGGATCCCAGTGAAAGTGAAAAAACTGTCAATATCGTAAGCATTTATTATTCATGTATTTCCTATATTTGTACTCCGCCCTTCTCACACATACACCCCTGGGGGGAGGGGAACTCAGGGCAGCCTCACAACAAACAGTTAATTAAAAACAATTGATTAAACCCACAAGTTAAAAAACCAGATCTAAGTCTGGGTGAATTCATAGTCATGAGTTGCCTAAGTCTTCTTTCCACTTGCTGCTATTCACTGGTCAAACGCCTGGTCCCATAGCCAAGTCTTAAGCTTCCTTCTAAAAAACAGGAGGGAGGTAGCCAGTCTGATGTCCCTGGGGAGAAAGTTCCACAGACAGGGAACTTACCACATATGTAATACCAACAAAAAAACCTACAGTACAATCCATGTATTTAATCTACCCTCCATTTCAAGGTGGAAATGGGCAGCAAGTGAGGTGATTTCAACTCTCCTTCACAAGGTAGAAGCAGCCATCTGGCAAGGCTTGCTGCTACCACTCTATGCCAGTCCCCAGTGGTGGAATGAGTTAAACCCTTATGCCGGCAGGATTGAAGACCGACAGGTCACAGGTTAGAATCCTGGGAGAGCGTGGATGAGCTCCCTCTGTCAGCTCCAGCTCCCCATGTGGGGACATGAGAGAAGCCTCCCACAAGGATGGTAAAACATCAAAAACATCTGGGCGTCCCCTGGGCAATTTCCTTGTAGATGGTCAAGTCTCTCACACCAGAAGTGACTTGCAGTTTCTCAAGTTGGTTCCTGACACTCACACAAAAACACTCTATGCCATTTTAAATAGGGACTTATAAGCCTCATCTCACATTTACAGTCTCTCTGTCTCAGAAGGCTGGCTGAGAGACCAGGTATATACCTAAAGTTCCATAGGTCAGCATTATCCTTAAATAATGAAATCCATGATGGTTAAACCCGACTGTGGAGGGATGACTGTATATTGTCTACAGTTCCAGAATATATTTGACTTTTCATGTACTCAGTTGATCAATATTCTCTTTACCTCATCTACTCCTAATGGATTTGGATTTCAATTTATTTGTTTACTAAGTATTTCAAAATTAAGAGAAACTCAGTTGAGTAATTACAAAAGCCAAACACAATCTTGTTAGTTTAGGTTCTGACTTTTACTATAGGCATAACAGGTGTAGCTTTGATGTGCTGCAATATTAACATATACAAACACTTGGGAAAAATAACGCCTTGTTTTTAAGTAGCTTGCTAGAACTAAATACAGTAAAATGTTAAGCCTAATTATAACAGGTAGCACCAAGTTTCACTGGATCAATGAAAGCTACTCAAGTGTCGATTGTTCAAGTTCTCACTGATTTAACAGATACGTTCTAATTGGAATAATGACTGAACTTAAGTTTTTCTTTTATAGTGATTATTCAGCTGTTAAATTTTTAAAATTTCAGGACTAACAATGCATTTGAAGGATCAGACGGTATTTCAGAAATGAATGGAATATAGCCCTGATATAACAGTTAAATTAATTTTAGCTACATCTGCAATTAGGGAAATTTATTATTTTCAACATAAAAACAAACAAAAATGATGAAAATAAGCCCTTCTTCATTCCAGCTGGTTAGTGACTACTCACTTAGATTAGGGGTGACAAGTTAAAGAAATGTCAATGGTTACAACAACAACAACAACAACAACAACAACAACAACAACAACAATGGTTCCAGTAGTCACAGGTGCTCTAGGAGCAATCTGAAGAAAATCATCTGAATACAATCATCACAGATAGGATCTCAACATCACAATCAGAAAAAGTGACACTACTTGGAACATGACACATGATATTGCAATACCATAATGATTCTTAGTTTCTTGGAAGCAATCTGAATCACTGACAGTCCAAAACTTAAGTCAGTAATGAATTATACACTGCGAAGCGGAGATAATAATAAAAACAGCAGCAGTAGAAGCTATGGTATCTAAAATGGTACCTTATAACCCATTGAGTTGTGGTGTTCTAAAACAAAGAATACATTTTCTAGAGCTGGCTGGGAGATTAAGAAAGTTATGTCTAGAGGAGGTGGTGAAAGCCTGACATAACTATCTTAATCTTCAAGCCAGCTCTGGGAAAAAATATTCTTTGTTTTAGAACAGCATTTCTGGCCTTTTTGAATGACTAAACAGGAAAATGGCGATGGCAGTGACCAAGGGTCCCTCTGATAAAGCACTGGTACTTTCCCCTCTCTGTGAGTGTGTGTGTGTGTGTGTGTGTGTGTGTGTGTGTCAGGAGCAACTTGAGAAGCTGGAAGTCGCTTCTGGTGTGAAAGAATTTACCATCTGAACGTTGCCCAGGGGACACCAGGATGTTTGATGTTTTACCATCCTTGTGGAAAGCTTCTCTCTAATTTATCCAAGGGTCATATCAAAATTCATAAAGTCAACTTATATCTATGTGGAGAATTGGTCGGGCGAAGATGGCGGCAGGACGGGCACTCTAGGGCTCCCTGGAGTGTCACCTGCTTTCCTGGCTGGAGGACGATTTGCGCCCCCCTCCTCGCGGACAGAAGCGTCCGAAGAGAGCGCGAAGCCGGCGGACGGGGTCCGGCGGCCCCAAGGATCTCCCCCTCCTCAAGAGGGAGAGGTTGAGCGGGCCCGGACCGCCGCCATTGCGGCGAGCGAGCCGGGAAGCGGGAAGCGGGTGGCGACCCGCACTTACTGCCAGCTCGGCCTCCCCTCCCCTCCCCCCCCCACCTTAAGCAGAGGGCAGGAGGTGAAGAAGAGACGAAACAGAAGGAGGCCGTGAGTACGGGGAACAGCGGCCCGTGCGGCATCGGGGAGGCGCCATTGGAGACAGAGGGGAGGAGCGCGGACGAGCAGCGGGGATCCCAACAGCCCCACGGAAGGCCCCACACTCAGGGCATCGGGCCCCCAACAAAAGAGACACAAAGGCCCAACAAGCAGGCCGCACAGAGGGGGAGCCAATCATCCCTGGCAAAGGCAGAGGGAACGGGAGGAAAAGAGCTACAGGGCGCCAAAATGGCGGATGAGCTCTCACAGTCCTAGGAGCAGGGAAGAAGAAGAGCTTTTTGGTGGGAGCGCCATCTTGGGAGAGGGAAAAGGACATTTTTCCAATAGTAAAACAGGGAATAGCACAACTGACAATAGAACTATGTCGGCACTGCATGAACGGACCTCAAGAGCAAAAGAGCGGAGGATAATGCAAGAAGAGGGACCAGAGGAGGAAGGAATTAACTTTGAGGGACATCCTTGCAGAACTACGAAAAATAGGGGAAGCTCAAGACGGATACCTATGGAAGATGGATGCCATAATGTCTCGGCAAGAAAAGCAAATGGGAACGATCCGGGAGCACTCCCAACGTGCAAGAACAAAACCAACCGAAGAGGCGCTCCTCACAATGCCAGAGCTGCTGACCCTCTATGGTGATGGAAAAGACGCACCCCAGGTCAAGGGGGAAAACGCAACAATACATGAAGGCAGAGAGAAGAGAGGGAAGGAGAATACAAAACCGCAAGAAATACCAGAAGAAAGAGGACCTCACTTCAAAAATAGTGAGGAAGTTTCACAGGAAGTTGCAAAAACAGCTTCGAAGGGCCCTAAAACCTCTGCCCCCAAAAAAAAGAGAAGAGGTGAAAAACCAAGGGGCCACTGCAACACCCAAAAGCCCCATCCTGGATACAGATAAGAATGAAAACAAAAAGATTGGGACGCAGCCCAATAGGAAGAGAAGCTGGAGGAGAACAACCCAGCAAGGAAGAAAGAAAAACCTAAAGAAAAATTGCCCCTACTCTCTAGAGGCGTATTTTAGGCCTACGAGATGTGGCATCCTGGGGGTGGATATAAAAGGCCTCGAATCTCCTAAAGAGAATGGTTAGAAAGGAAGCCGAGGAAAACGAAAAGCTACACTAAAAGACAAGGAACGGACAATGGACACCAAACCCTGGAAAGATTTTGTAGGCTAAGGGAAAAGAGTTTTTTTTTAAAAAAGGACAAAAACTAAAAACAACAGATTGCTTTTATACCAAGAGGGTTATGAAGACCCGTCTCTGGAAAAAGAAGGAAAAGAGCCTAAAAAAGAAGACTTGTAAAAAGAAATGTCCAGCTTAACAAGGAGAGAGACTGTACGAGAAAAACAAGAAGCACCCATGAACAAGGAACTTAGAAGAAAACAAGTTACCCCTATCCCTATCTTTTCTCAGCATCCTTACCCATTACTATCCTTCCCAGATCCCGGACCAAACAACCTCCTTCACTGCCCCTAACCCTTACCCCTTTCTACCCCTCATCCCCGGTACCACCCCGCATCCCCCCCTTCCCACCCCCGACGCCCCCCTCTACCCCCCTCTCCCATCACCACTCTCAGCCTCTCCTTTATCTTTCCTACTGTCCTTTACCTGAAATTGTTCCCCCACTTTTACTGTTTATGGAAAAACCCTAATAAATATATTTCAAAAACTTATATCTATGTATATAATAAAAGTCAGTGTTTGCGGACGGTGGGTGGGTGGTGTGACCGAGCGAATATGTGCCAGCGTTTCGATTGGCTGCAACTGTCGGATCCTTTGCATAAATGGCTGTGACTGGCCAGCCTCCCAACATTCCAACACAGCACAGAGAGGAAAGGGAAGGGCCTGAGGCAGGCATAAATGGCTGGAGTTGAAGTTAGCCAGTTGACAGTTTTTTCTGTTGGAAATGGAATGTTCAGTACCACCCAATACACTTCTAAGGTGACTCAGAGGGAAAGCAAAAGGCCTCAGGCAGTCAGCCACTGCGGCCCACAGCAATGACGGATCAGGACCAAACATGACAAACAAGGGACCAATGGCCCACTTCACAACCTGGTGTGGTTTAGGGCAGGATGGGCCACAAATGATGGGATTTGCAGTACCTTCACCTCATTCACTTCCCAAACAACACTGCAGCCCCTATAAATCACAGACCAGGCCCAAAATTGACAACAAGGCTTCCTTAACTTGATTTTCCTGACTAGGCCTCAGCTCATGGGATATTGTTAGGCTTCCTCAACTTGATTTTCCTGACTAGGCCCCCAACAATGACAAAACAAGACCAAACTTGGCACACAGACCCCCGAAGATGCACCCTACATCCTGGTGCAGTTTGAGGAAGGATGGACCATGTATTATGGGACTTGCAGTACTTTAATTTAATTCCTTAGAGCACTGTGGCCCACACCAATGACGAACTATGGCACACAATGCCTTCCTCAAATAACCCGGGCACCGCCGGGTCCCCAAGCTAGTATGAGTATAAATGGTAGTTTATTCAAGCTGGTTCACCACAGATAGTACCTCACATGTGTGCTACTGAGGAAATCAATTATAGAGCCATTGGGTTTAAGAGGAGTACACCTGCTCTACAGAAAGCAAATGTACACCAACACAATCCTTGGATGTAGAGAGGATTTTTTATACCAGGTTGACTTCCCTCCTATTGACTCAGCATGGATCTATGTACACTAAATCCAGATAGTAGCAATTGTGCATCAATATAAATATAGTCCAGTCTTCTAAATCTTTGGTGGACAAGGAGTTCTAATGCTATATTTGACAGCAATACAAGCAAAGCATATCCACTAGATCAGTTGTTCTCAACCTGTAGGTTCCCAGGTGTTTTGGCCTACAACTCCCAAAAAATCTCAGCCAATTTACCAGCTGTTAAGATTTCTGGGAGTTGAAGGCCAAAACACCTGGGGACCCACAGGTTGAGAACCACTGGTCTAGACTAACTTTTGTTGTTGTTCAAGTTGCATTTTGGTAGTACATAAGGGTACTTTAGCAGCAACAGAAATTTACTGAATGAACCAAGACATTCTAATGCAGAGAAGACACGATGATAGTAAATTGCTTGCAAATACATCCGAATTAAAGGGCCACCAAACATTTTAGCAACAACAGTAGGAACTTAGCAAAGTTATTTTTGTCTCTTAGGCATAACAAACGGCACCATAAAGTTATCATCAAGGCATCTTCATGAAAAGGAGATGAATGAGAACATAAGTAGTATTTGTAAAACTGATTCATAAGCTGATATCATGGATGGGGTGTGCAGGATTCTAGCTGTTGTTAGCAGATAAATCTGAGTTTCAAAGTGCTGAATACACCTGAATATGCTTTTGATTATAACTTGCAGCATCAAATAGATATAGACAGAATGTTATTTAAACCTATTAAAATGTATCTGTATACAAAGAAACCATTTCTAAGTACAAGAAGGCACCAGATCCTGTCTGATCTTGGAAGCTAAGCAGGGTGATGCCTGATTTGTACTTGAATGGGAGGCCACCAACAAATACAGGTTCTGTAGGCTGTATTTCAGAGGAAGAAACTGGGGGGGGGGGGACACTTGAGTATTTATTTCCTAAGAAAACTCTGTGAAATTCATGGGGTTGCCAAAAGTTGACAAGTTACTTGAAAGCACACACACACCATTAATTGATTGATTACAAGTTGGACAAAAATATTACTGAAAAGTCCCAAAAACCTCAATGGAAACTATTTCCTTGCAAGTATTTTGTGGACATCAGACATGATGATTCATTTAACAATATAATCATGAAATACTGTAGTTTACATTCAAAATTGCTAACTTTTCAAGAAAAGCTTAGGAGTGCCTTCTTAACAGGCTTGTGACTCTGCTGGTTCATGTCAACAGCAGCATCCCAGGGGCACCGTTTCCCTCCACTCTCAAAGTTTGCAATGGCATGCAAAATTCATTTCATAGGAAAACTCCAAAGGGCACTCTGATACAGAAGCAAAGCTCAGACAAGAATCTGCATCCTGAGAACTAGAAAGTGCTAATCCAAGCAATCTCATTAAAGGTCTGTTGCTAAAGGACTCATTGACTCCATATTAATTTCCCATTGTAATTGTTCAGAATGTCATTTACTACTTCTCGGGTTTCTACTACGATTATGAAACACAACAAGATATATGCATAAAGTCTCAGGTACTGGTGAATGTTCCCAAGCAGGCAGTTTTGGAAACAAATTGATCAGAAACAGGGTTTGCTTTATTGAAGATCTATATAATACTTGGGCATATTGAACATTTTTCGTCACTTCCAAGAAAGATTTGAGAACATCAAAATGTACAGCTGGCAAAAACCAGGCTCCTGGAATTTAAATACTGAGAGGAGCACATGAAAGTAACTGTCACTGTCAAACAAACCGGCCCAAGCCCAAAGGATAAACATTAACACTATTTAAATCTGTAAATATTTGCCTGCCAAACTCCCCTTTAGTCATCTGCCTAAATGAAAAGGGAAATAAATGAACCTTCAATCAACAAGACAACTGAAATGTACAAAGTCCTATCTCCACGATCAGTACCACCCCACTGTATATGACAGCTGGTTTTTTTAAAAATATATATATAATTCCAGGACATTTTAAGAAGGGTTTTTCACTGAACAGTCTCACTTATCACTGCTAAAGATCCAAAGCATTATGATAATTCTCCCAGAGTAAATAATTTTTAAGAAACAGGCACAAGGTGAAGCATTAATAAGATTTAATTTAAATCTTAAAGATAGTGAAGTGAGAATATTGCATCCCAGAGTTAATAAAACAAGATTTTGTCAAAGATTAAGCTGAAAAACCTAACTCCAAAGTTTTTCTGCAGTCAAGTACTGAACTTTGAACCAGATATTTAAAATACTTAAAGTATATGTGTTTATCCAGAAATCTGTACTACAGGCTGTAAAATCTCTTGCAGAAAATTTCACACTGATGTGGCTTCCTTAGTCATCTAAGGAGAATCTTGTTTTCTCCACTGTAATCCCCTCATTTTCTCAGCATATGCCAACAGAATAACGCAAACACTTATTAGCGAGCTAGAAACAGATCCATCTTTCTGTTTCCAGTAAAAATCTCTGTGACCAAAAGGTAGCTTTTTAAAAAGATGGTAAACATGTCAAAACAAGAATCCTCTTTTAGTGATTAACATAAACCGAGAAATCTGCCAGTTATATTTAAACAAATAAAAGATGTACCTGACTGGATGACTGTTCACAAACACCATGTAAGTATTGCAACTAGCAAAATCCACTGCTTGCTGAGCTGTTCATCCTACAGACTGACTTGGCAACCTGAGCAAGCAACACTCACCTTTCTGTTTCTTGGAATTGCCATTCTTTTGCTGTTCATCTTCTTCATTAATTGTAAACAGAACAGGCGTGTTTGGCCTCACACCTGCCTTTTTAAGTCTCTCTTGCCGTAGAGCTGTTGTCGAACCGGGCATAATGCTCTTCTCCTTTTTGGGGCAAAAAACCCTACAATATATCAATTGCACACTCCACTTTGCAGCTGGCTAGCTGCAAAGCAGCCTGTTCATTTGTAAAAGATCCCGGATAGCTCAACAGCCTCCAAAGAGCTGCTGAATTGCCAATGTCCATTTAGCAGGAGGCGGCCCGCAGTCTCCTCCACCTTGGCAAGGGGGAAACAGCAGGCCGTAATTGCAGGCCCATCAGTCTGGATGCCTCTTCCTCTTGCTGCTGCTCCCTGAACCTGCTTGGTCAGATCCTACGTCTTCATTCCCTCCTGATGCAGTGCCTTCTCCTCTTTGCTGGTAGCTTCTTTGCAGCTCCTGCACACTGAAATATTCAGCACGGAACCCAGGAGGAGAAAATATGATACGCCACCGTTAACAGTTGCCCTGACAACAGTGACATATCCTAATCAAAAGGAGGTCTTTGAATGTCGTCTCCTCAGCTGCAGGAAAGCAGCCTGCCGGAATGCTCCCTCCGTATGTGTGTGTGTTGTTGGCTGCTAAAGCAGAGCAAACCAACATTTAAACGGGGAAGAAAAAAGAAAGGCTAGAACCACCTCGCAGGCTGGGCTGCTCCTTCTTCCCTCAGAGATGGGTGGAGGGTGGATGGCGCTCTTGCTTGCACAAGACGGGGATATCTGAGAACAGGAAGCTGACCCGACAAGCCTCCAGGCAGGTACGTGAAATTTACCAGCTCTCAGTTCATTCACCATTCCCCACCAGCCTCAGCAAAACCAGGAGCACAGGAGGCTCCATAGAGTTTCATAGGACTGCTCAATTTCTGCAATGAGAAGGCATCTTCCCCTGGAAAGTAGCTGTCCCCTGGAAAGAGCAAAATTTTCAAGGCAATATGTGGGTGTTTTAAGTTTAATAAGTAGGACACAGAGTAAGGACTCACACCTTCTTTGAATTACCAATATTCCCTTGGGCAAATGTTAACTAATGCAGCACAAAGGTTCCTTGCAAGAACAGTAATTGAGGTGGGTAGGGCAAAGTACGATCAAAGTTTTCTGACAGATAAGTATGCTATCATAATCGTGTCCTTTGTTGTTTATTGCATATCATAGTTTACATTTTAAATATGGGTGTTTGGTTGTTGTTTCCTTGTTACTTACAAGGTTTTCTTTTACTGTGCCATTCCATTACAAATACTCATTATAAGAATAGAATTTGAATGATACAATAAAACAAACAAACTAGTTTATAAAAACACACATGGCAGAAAGGCAAAAGAAACAGCAAGCCAGATGTATCCTTTATTGTTGTTGTTTTTGTGTGTCTTCAAGTCATTGGGTGCATTCAAATAATCTGAACATATCACAGGGATTATTGGAAGTGAAATTGTGTCATTTGCCCAGGGTCTCCCAGTGGTTTCTCATGACCAAGGAGGGATTCAAACCCTGGTCTCCAACACTGAAACCACTCCACTGGCATCCCTTACATGACACCAAAAGGCCATGAAATGAAGAGCAAGGCGAAGCTCTTAAGATGGGAAGTTCCACAGTTTGGGCACTGTATGACTACATTCCCACCAATTGCACACCAGAAAATGGTGGCAATTTAAAGGGTCCCAATTCAACAAATGGACAAGAAGAGGCAGCCCATAAGTTTAGAAATTATGGGGAAATGACTGTTGAAGGTTTTCATGTTGATTAAGATACAGTGAACACATCTGCCCTTGTGGTTTGCTACTCTGCTGCTGAGTACACATGCCCAATGTGGAACACATCTCACCATGCTAAAACAGTGGATGCATCCCAAAGATCACCTAATGAGACATTATTTATATTTATTATTATCCATTTTTATGTACCGCTCCTTCCAGCATTATCATAACAGGATGTCTGCACCCATATTATACACTGCTGGAGGGGCATGTATAAATACATACACTCCCACACTGCCATATTACCACACATATTATCAGCCAGAAAGTAGGCTTTTTGCCACCAAGGTAAACCTGACATCTGCTTTGGAGCAGGAAGTAGCAGCCAACCTTTAATGAAAGGAGTGACCCCAAAGCATCCTTCTCTTCCGCAGTGACATCTCCAAGAGCTCACACCCGCTTCTGCGATGCGAGGCCAGCCAGCATGCCAATGCTGAGTGGCTGGAGAAGGATGGAGGGGGAGGAGGAATAAATCACTCTGGAGCTTTTGGAGGCGGCACGCAAGCAGGGAGCGGGAGGAGCAACGACGGAGAAAGCGTAGTGAAGAGGACCAACAGCAAAAAACCTCATCAGGGGGCTGAAGATCACCAGGATGAGGCCCAAAGATCACCCTGGTGATCCCGATCACCATTCTGAGCACCCCTGCCATAAATCATTAAATAGTCTTCTAAGATCTACAAAGTTACTCGCAGGAACGCCTCAGCAAGCGAGGGTCCAAAAGTGGCAGGCTAAACCCCAGCACCTCAATCCATGGTTGATACCAAATGAAAGACTCCCTCCTGGGCACACAGAAGACTGGGCAACTTGGAAGGCGCTGAACAGACTGTGCTCTGGCACCATGAGATGCAGAGCCAACCTTAAGAAATGGGGCTACAAAGTGGAGTCCACAACATGTGAATGTGGAGAAGAGCAAACCACAGACCACCTATTACAATGCAGCCTGAGCCCTGCCACACGCACAACAGAGGACCTTCCTACAGCAACACCAGAAGCACTCCAAGTGGCCAGCTACTGGTCAAAAAACATTCAATATAATGCCAAGTTTTTTAACTTTGGCCTTTCTCAAATACATTGCTCCTAATACGATAAATAAATAAATAAAGCTTAATTAAATTTTGAATTCAACTGTATCTTAGTCTGAATGAAGGAGAAGGGTAGTATCCCTCATCACTTTGGATAGTTCCTCAACAGTTAACACTAAAACCTAGAGAATTTTTGCTATCCCACTAACAGCCACGGAAGTATTTATTTCTAAATATGTTGCACCCCAAAATGAGAATATGAGAAGTTGGTACAGGAATGGAATTACTTGCACCTTTTGCAGATGAATTGGCATATATGTTATATTTAGAATATTTACCATAATTGTATTGAAAGTTTGGTCAGGTTTCAACTGTTTGTGTGTCTACAATTCATTTCTGACTTATGGAAACTTTAAGGCAAACCTATCACAAGGGGGGGGGGTTTGCAAGATTGTTTTCAGAGTGGGTTCAGTATTGAGAGAGTGAGACTTGCCCATTTTCACCCAGTGGTTTCCATGAATGAACTCGAATTCAAACCTTGGTCCCCTTAAGGCCTTAATGTAAGACTCAAACCTGTCTCTACAATTCTGTCTCTCTGTTTCCACTGACCATAGTCGAAGAAATATGTTCAGATTAAAGTATTTTGACATAAATGCTCTAAATCAGTGATTCCTAACTTTTAGCCCAAGAGTTTGGGACTCCATCTCCCAGAGGCCCCCGCCAGTTTGACCAACTGTCAAGAACCAAAGACCAAAAATACTTAGAGGACCAATGGTTGAGAATGACTGCTCTATATATATTTTTTTAAAAATGTGGAATATGCTAAACATGTTAAAGCAAAACAATGGTTGAGCATGGAACTAGTATATGCATGGATAAGCGATTAGAATTGCACATACAATGATGTGGGTGGTTACTATCACCTTCACCAATATTACCCATTTTTTACGGAGGTTTTCCGAACAGTTTTATATTGACCAGTGACATCTTTCAAAACAGAGAACTTTCTCCTTGTTTCCTCTAATCAATTGCAATTACCTATTGGTAGTGGGTTTTGTTCAGCTGTTCTTTGAAGAGGCAACCTCCCAGTGGGGAATTTTTGCCCCTTTTCTTTGAGACATGCTCATTTGCAATGGGTGAAACTGATATTGCTTCCTAACATACAGGGCTATTTGAGGCAAATCTCAAAAATGTACTTGGGAAAATGTATTGTGGTGTACATGTATGTGAGAAGGAAATGTGAGTGTGTCTCAAAAGCAGATTTACACCAAGTTTTAAAAAGTGTTTTTGTGTTTTGAAATTAATATTTCAGAACTACTGGAAGCAGGATGGTTGATGCTTCAACTTTATGGTGAGTTGCATTCTCATTTAATTTTTTTTAAGTTGACAAAGTATGGTAGATGTAGCAAAGTGATTCCTAATATAAATCTGTTGTTTGAGATCTCAGGACCTGGCGTTACCCTTTTAACCTATATGTATTATAGCTAACAATAGAAGCTCTCTGGGTGTGGTCCCTTGGTCACCCTGAGAAACCAGTCACCAAATAAGATTACATAAAATAGATTTTCAATGTTTTGCAGCCTAGGACAGAGTCTGAAAGTAAACTGTCTCCTTAGCTCTCAACACTCATCTGATGTTCTGCAAAATGTAATTTCCCCCATTCCACCCCCAACTCCAATCATAATAGCAATTTTTTTGAGTAATCAATAATAAATGACAGATGGGATGATAGTATTCTCGGGGATTAGGTTAGCTCAGGGAACATTCTAATAATGTATATGGCTTATGTCTCCGTAAGGAAAAAAGGCTAGTCA
>JARBWK010000003.1:139688560-139937824 GCA_030556195.1 Anolis apletophallus
AAAATAAATTGTTTGCATCTTAAAAGGAAAACACCTCTCCTGATTCTTTTATTGGTGGTGGCCCTCAAAGTCAGTGGTCAGCCGGATAAATGGTGGCAGCGTGGTCAAGTGGTCACTGAGAAGTTTTAAAACTCAGTCAGTTAAATGGTGAAGGGGTGAGACAGTACCCTGCCAATAAACGTGAAGTTGCTGAGGTAACCCGAGGTTTCCTTGGATTGGAGGTCAGCAGTGTGGACATAGAAAGATTGTCCAGTCTGAGGCCGGTCAAGAAGTGGAGTGGTCACATATTGGCGGCAGCGGTGGGATCTTTAAGAGAGGGTCCACCCTGTCCAGCCGGTTGATTTGAACGTAGCTTCACCGCATATGGCTATCCAGAAATTGCTAGATTGCAGTTCCAATTATTCCTCATGCTTGGCCTTGCTTGTTCAGGTTGATGTGAGTGGCAACTCTACAACAATGTATTTTCCTGCATGACAGGGGTTGGACTGGGATGGCTCCTGTGGTCTCTTCGAACTCTATGTTTCTATGAACTGGAGCACCCCGTCAGGAAGGCCACTCATGTGACCCAGTATAGTATTATATCTGTACCAGCTCAATATGACTCAATTTCATACAATCTTTTGTCAAAGTATATAGTAAAAAGAC
The DNA here is from genome assembly GCA_030556195.1 of Anolis apletophallus. Taxonomy (NCBI): domain Eukaryota; kingdom Metazoa; phylum Chordata; class Lepidosauria; order Squamata; family Anolidae; genus Anolis; species Anolis apletophallus. The sequence continues at coordinate 139,689,206 of JARBWK010000003.1, forward strand.
AAAAACTTGCAACAAAAGAATAATGTCCAAAGTATCACATTTCACTAAAGAATCCTAAACCAAAGTTTGAATAAGCGATTAGAATTGCACATACAATGATGTGGGTGGTTACTATCACCTTCACCAATATTACCCATTTTTTTACGGAGGTTTTCCGAACAGTTTTATATTGACCAGTGACATCTTTCAAAACAGAGAACTTTCTCCTTGTTTCCTCTAATCAATTGCAATTACCTATTGGTAGTGGGTTTTGTTCAGCTGTTCCTTGAAGAGGCAACCTCCCAGTGGGGAATTTTTGCCCCTTTTCTTTGAGACATGCTCATTTGCAATGGGTGAAACTGATATTGCTTCCTAACATACAGGGCTATTTGAGGCAAATCTCAAAAATGTACTTGGGAAAATGTATTGTGGTGTACATGTATGTGAGAAGGAAATGTGAGTGTGTCTCAAAAAGCAGATTTACACCAAGTTTTAAAAAGTGTTTTTGTGTTTTGAAATTAATATTTCAGAACTACTGGAAGCAGGATGGTTGATGCTTCAACTTTATGGTGAGTTGCATTCTCATTTAATTTTTTTTAAGTTGACAAAGTATGGTAGATGTAGCAAAGTGATTCCTAATATAAATCTGTTGTTTGAGATCTCAGGACCTGGCGTTACCCTTTTAACCTATATGTATTATAGCTAACAATAGGCTTTCTCTGGGTGTGGTCCCTTGGTCACCCTGAGAAACCAGTCACCAAATAAGATTACATAAAATAGATTTTCAATGTTTTGCAGCCTAGGACAGAGTCTGAAAGTAAACTGTCTCCTTAGCTCTCAACACTCATCTGGATGTCTCAGCAAAATGTAATTTCCCCATTCCACCCTCAACTCCAATCATAATAGCAATTTTTTTGAGTAATCAATAATAAATGACAGATGGGATGATAGTATTCTCGGGGATTAGGTTAGCTCAGGGAACATTCTAATAATGTATATGGCTTATGTCTCCGTAAGGGAAAAGGCTAGTCATATGTAAACAAAAGGCACACATTAGAGGTAGTTTTGTATACTGGATATTTAGTTCTTCCCTCTTGGTAGGATTACTGCTTTCTCATCTGTAATGTAATAGCTTGGTGCAGTGACATAAGGTACATAAATGTGGCAAATGCGCTGAAGAGAACACTGGAACAAACAAAAAACAGAATAAAACCCCTACTGAGCTACATTGCTCATTCTTCACCAGTTTGCCTTGTAATGGAAATTCAAACCACCAGTTTGACTTGTAATGGAATACAAACAACACAAAAACTTGATTTCTTGAGAATTCAGCCCACAAATGTTAGAACACATGGCATAAACAATGTCCCACAGATACAAATTTGTGTCTGTGTCAGATATTCTTGTAATGACTGAATACAGCTGTGCATAAAAAAGCACTTTTTGTGGTTATTGTTATGATAATTCATTTATATCTTGTTTTTCCCAGCACTGGGCCTTGATATGCCTTACAAAGATTAAAATGCATACAAAAGCATCAGGAAAGCTAATGATTTCATAATAGTCCAAGTAAGTTTATACTGCAGAGTTGTACTTAATCTTTCTCTAGAATGATTGATAAAGTATATCTGTATATACATATACTGGCCCCTTGGTATCTGCTGGAGTTTGGTTCCCATTATTATATAAACAGGTGTGGTATAATTGTGTCCCTTATATAAAGTGGCAATAGCAATCTTAACTTTGGGAATTTTTTGAATATTTTTGAGCTTTGGATACAGAATCTGTGGGTATGGAGGGCAGCCTATATTAAGTCAAATAGTGGCTCAAAGTAGGAGAAGGGACTGGGAGAGAAGCTACTCCCCTCACAGATGAAAAGACTGGGAGAAGGATTAACCATGAAGGACTCTTGAAGCCAGAGACAGAAAGATGAAAGTAGCACAGCCTACTTACTTTTATACTGTAACTCTAAGGTCAACCAACCAAACCGACCAATTCCTGGACTGTGGCTCACCTATATCTGTGGCTGTCCAACAATTAGGTCTTGTGCACAGAGACCATGAAGAAGAACCATTTAACTGCCATGGTTTCATCCTAGAGAACTCTGGAGTTTGCAGTTTAGGGAATGCAGGATTTTCAGTCAGAGAGCGCAGCAAACTACAAATCCCAGAATTCCATAGGATGAAACCATAGCAATTTAAATACAATAATAATGCTAAAATGATGTAATGTAAAAGGTCCTCAGAGCTCCAACCCCAGCTTTCTTTCTTTCTTTCAAGTAAATAATACAATAGCTAGTTAAGCAAAGAGAAAGAAACCCCAAACCACAGAATAACAGACTTAGGTATAAGAGCAAGCTGATTCAGATTATTTAACAGCCAACAAAAAAGTATGACAATAAATACCTTTCCTAAAATGAAAGAGTATCAAAGAAACCATAAATGAAGCTTTTAAAAGCACAAATCCTCATGCTTTGCCTTTCAAGGTTACTCTATTCCTGTATGTTCATCCTGTCTACTCATTCTAGTTATTTACTCCTTAGAAACAGAAGTATTCTACAAGATTCCACCAGCTCTGATGAGTCAGTCTGTGTGTTTATGCACCTTCCAGTCAATCCCACAGTTTTATGGAGACCCCATCAATTTAATGGGATTTTCTCAGGCAAGGAATACCCAGAGGTGGTTTTGCCAGCTCCTTCCCTTGAATAAAGCACCTGGCAGTCATTTGTGGTCTCCCATCCAAGAAGTAACCAAAGCTTACCCTGCTTAGCTTCCAAAAACAGGTGAGCTCTGGTGCCTTTGGGGTATTAGGGTGGCTTATAAAATCCATTCTTTTTTTTAAAGTAATGAAGTAGGATGTTTCAAAGAGGAGGAAGAAAAAAATATCACCAGACATATGACCCTTTCACAAGGGATTCTCCCTAAGCTGAGTACATGGCTTGAGGAATTGCGATGTTCAATCATAAATAATTGCAACAATAAAGATATTTCTGTTGAGCCTTGTGGTCTTTTCCTTTTTGAATCATTCTAATATAAAGGAATGATTGAGATGTGCAATCACACTTCATTGGCTTCAAAATGAGGATGGATGAGAACTTCAAGGCAGAATACACCAGTACAAAATCAGGCCTATATCCAGGGCCTGGGGAGCTCTTTCAGTCTGAATACAGAGCTACAGTCTTACATTTATGTTATCATTAACCTGCTACATGATATTTTATCACTCCATTTCTTATGGTCTTAATTTGGGTGTGTGTGTGTGTGTGTGTGTGTCTGTCTGTCTGTCTTCAAGCTACTTGTCGATTTATGGTGACTCCTTGAATTTCATAGGGTTTTCTCAGGCAAGGAATACTCAAACATGCATTTGCTTGTTCCTTCCTCTGAAATATAGCTTACAGTTCTTGGTACTTAGCTGCTCTGAATCTCCTTTAGAGAGAGAAAGCAGGATACAAATACTATAAATAAATACTTATTGACAATTTCCCACCTTAGTAGCTTCCAAATTCAGACATAATCTTGGGGTTCCCTTTAATTTGGTTTATGAGAGAGCTAAAAGCATCTAATATGGATATACATGTTTAAGGGTGCATATTCCCCTGCATTCACACCATTTAACCTGTAACATCGCTTCCCTTTCAAACAACACGTGATTTTTCTCTTTCCTAGTATTCCCATTCTTTGCGAATCAGATACACCTACCTAGAAAATATATGATCAATACCACAAACACTGGAAATGGAGCTAACATTTTGGGCTCTGGAAGCAGGACTTGACAACATCTCATCACTTCGCAAGGTATTTTGTGCACACCAAAAGCTGCTAACTTTTTCCTATAGGGCTCTGCACCCCAATTTTTCAACAGTCATACATTTGGGGATATCCTTCCTTTCAATGAAAGAGCTGTAGTACCTGATACAAAAACCAGAATAAATATTATAGCACACCTTTAACTAGGAATCAGGAGCCAAAATAGCTGAATACTTCCATAATTAGCTAACGTTAAATGAGCACCATCAATGTGAGTTTCCATCATTAACTTAGGAAGAAAGTTATGAACAGGTTTGCACTTGGAAAGAAAACCACATATGAAGCATTTTTACAGAAATATGGTTTCACTTCAAAGACAAATTAATAGCCTGAACATGAGAAGCAACATTTCTTGATCGCATCTTCAGCGCTGATATGATCTGCATTTACCTTCTAAAAATCATTGCCTGCTAAAGAGCTGGTTCTTAATTGCGAAACGGTGTTTCTTCCTTTGTTGAGGAAACAGCCCTTGAAGCTCAATGCAGCATTTGAGATTCTTTCTTATCCACAATTGAGAAGCTCTGAGCTTGACAAATACAAGGAACAAGGGGCTTTTCTTTGGTAGCCACATAAATTGGAAATGTCACCTACCCAGAAATTCAAACTGTCTCCTTTTTGCTGGCCTTTTAGAGGATTTGAAGGATTTGCCATGAAATCCCACATCTCAACATTCAGAATTAAGTCAACATAGCGGAATTTGTTCCCAAGTAAGAAGGTACTAGATTGCAATCTTATTTATTGTAGCCTACTTTCAGCATATTTTATTTTTAGCCGAGAGCTCATCTGTCACTGCCATCTTGATTGATTTTTGATTTGGCTCTTCCAATGTGCCTTATTTATTTATTTACTATGCTTCTATACCGCCTCTCTCAGCCCGAAGGCGAGCCACCTCGGAGTTGGTTGAGGTAGGCAGGATTTCCCTGGGTACTGGTTGTGGGGGGTCGGGAGCAGGTCAGGGTTTTGCCCTCCCTTCTGCTCGAGATCCCCGTGTACAACTGGTGGGCCACTGTGTGATACAGAATGCTGGACTAGATGGGCTGAGGTCCGATTCAGCATGGCTCTTCTTATGTTCTTATGTTCTTATATATTCCATATTTTGTCTGTTCCAACTACAGTTCCGTCCTCATGATGCACTTTCCCCCTGCCCTTAATGAATGTCTAACTCCACTGTCCCTTTTGAGCTACTCCCTCAGAAACACATTCTCCCACTACTTACCTCATCCAGGGATTTATCAATTTTATCCTAGTACATCTAACCCGCCCACTGTGTTCTATTTCTCTAACATGTTATTTTGAAACTACTTATTTTATTTTGTTATGTCATGTATTTATTTTAATGTTATTTTTGCTTCTTTGTATTTTATTTTGCTGTACTGTCATTTTGGACTTGGCCTCATGTTAGCTGCCCCGAGTCCCCTCTGGGGAGATGGTGGCAGGATACAAACAAAGTTTATTTATTATTATTATTATTATTATTATTTTGAATGCTTTGTCAACTGAATATAGTTTTTTTCTCTTTTAATGGTTTTATTATTTCAAAAGCTAGGTACTTTGCAATATATTCTGTAATACGAGTTTTGTGAGAATTTTGTAGTTTGTTGAATAACAGCACTAACTTGAAGAGATCGAGTGGCATTTCTTCCAAACTGTATTCCCCACTGAACAGATACCTCCACTGAACTGAAAAAGTAATAAGAATGCATCTTTTATCACCAGGCATCACTTTGTTTTTTTAAAAAGCAAATGCACACATCATTTCCTGACAGTTATGTGTATTTGTTGATGTTGCAGCTTTAAAGCGCTATGAATAATTAAAAGCATATCCATCGTTTCTGAAATTATAAAAAGGGATTCATAAATCCAAAGAGGGAAGCTTCACAACCAGCATCTAGCACCCTGACGCTAGATACCTTGCACCCTTGTGCCACTTTGCAAAAAAAGAGAACCATTGGTCTCAAGTGCTAGACAGCAGCTGGGTAGAAATGACATTTTGCCAGCAATTAGTCAAGTGAGACAATAAGTGGGGAGATGTCACCTAATAATATAAATACAGTTGTCATTCTACATTTGCAGCTTTGACTTTTGCAGAATGCACAGATTTGATCATAATGTTCTCTCTTGGAATATCAATGCTCTCCAGTGTAATTCCCTTTGGGAAGATGGTGGCAGGGGTACAAATAAAGAAGAAGATGATTGCTGATTATTTGTTTTAATTATGATTTATGTTCAATTATGGTTTTATTATTATAACTGTTGTGTAGTGGCATCGTATCGGTGCCCCTTGTAAGCCGTCCTGAGTCCCCCTTCGGGGGTAGAGAAGTGACGGGGTACAAATACCAGAAATAAATAAATAAATAAGAAGACAAAGAAAAAGAAGAAGACCAAAAAAGATGTTCAACCCCAACCACAGGCTGGGACATGTTTTGATGCTACAGTATAATTTCCAAGTGAGAATGTCACCCAATGGTTACTTAATTGAGATATTTAAAGGCATTAAGTTCCATTATTTTGTCATGACAAATCTCCTTTTCAGCTAGAAAGAAAAATAATTATTTTATTTGGGTGTTCTTAAAAGGAGGCGGGAAAAAGAAATATGGCAGGACTTTTGTTTTGTTTTTTTGCATGAGGTTTTGCAGATATAAACACACTTTTGATGCATAATTTATCTCATTTTTCTCTCTCTTATGCTCTTTCAGCTGTGGCTGAAGTGTGTTCCTGGAGTTGTATGCAGTCCATGGCTAATATTGATAACTCCATTCCCTGGAGAATTCCCTTTTCTGTCCCAAAGGCCAAAACTTATTCAAACCTATTTGAGAACAGGCGGAAGGGGCCTTTCACAATACATAATGATAGCCTTTTCATTCCATTTTAACTGTCATAATCAAAAGGAGAAGGAATATCTGGAGCCAGAGAACAGTAATACTTCACCAAATTGCCAGCCACAGATTCCACAGGACGAAACCATAGCAGCGGAAATGAAGCCCTTGTGCTATATAGATAGACCTCAGTTAGCGAAATAAATGTATTCTTGGGCTTTACGTCTTTGACAAAACCTTTAATATAGAGGCAGAAATAACATGAAAATATAATGAAAGAACAGTTCAACTTACTGCAAGAAACTTTTTTTTAAAAAAAACACAACCTAACATGTGCATCTGAAATGAAACAACCAGATCAGGTAAACCTTGCGTAATTTTGTTGTTGTTTTTAACTTTGTACAGAACACTTGAAATGCATCCTGGGGTGATTTCAGCCTCTCTTTTTACATTCTGGTGGCCACATCTATGTTTTTCTAACAACTGGTGGAGCAAGTAATTTCCACATTTCTCTCTGGTTTGTTCTTCACATATGCTCAGATAGGGGATTCTAAGGGCAGTGGCTGTTTATCTTATCAGTTGTAGTCAGACATAGATACAGTAGGATCAACTAGAACAGGCATGGGCAAACTTTGGTCCTCCAGGTTTTGGACTTCAACTCTCACAATTCCTGGCTTCAGGCACCTTCCTGGAGTGGCTGGGGGGGTTAAGGAAAGGGCCTGAGGCCAGGAATTGTGGGAGTTGGAGTCCAAAACACCTGGAGGGCCAAAGTTTGCCCATGCCTGAACTAGAACATAACCCTACATTTTCCTAGCTTAAGCTTTACTGCAGTGTTTATTGCAGACACATAACTACAACATGATACTGAAAGTCAGTGTTTCTCCAGTTCTCTTTTACCAACCACCACTAATGCCAATGCTGCTAAAAACCATGCTGCTAGGCAGAAGGCAAGGGAAAAAAGATGGACTGGACTAGCAAAAAAAAAGACTTTGCAAAAAGAAGCTTCTTTGTCAGAGGCTTTTTTAACCAAGCTATATCTCTACTTGCTTAATGTGAAGGGTCCCCAGGACACTGTTTATCATCAGTACGCAATACTTGCTTTTCAAAAACAGACATGATTTCTGGTCATGCTAATTTCCCTTGGAGCAAAAAAATAGGCCCCCGATCATTGCAGCCATTGTGAAAGCTTTCAAAAATACCACATGATTTTGTTAAGTATCCACAAACCAAGGCCTCCAAACTCCAACTAAAATTCTAATTTCTTGAGTCCAGATGTTATTTCTGGGTGTAGATACTTCCCCAAGACTTCAAAACCTGCACATGTGAATTACTTTGTACTGTATACATTACACCAAAGGACCATTCTTTTACTTTGCATTTTTAAAAATATAGCCTAAAATGGTGATCTGCTACCTAACTGAACCGATGTGTGCACGTCCAGGCATGCCACTTCTGTTTTAACTGCACAATCTTTATAAAAAATCTATTTGAAAATAACTCTTAAAAATAGGTGCAACACCCCTGGGACACACCCAGGCTTTGGAGTTAGGATAAATATGATTTCATAAATATGAACGATACAAAGATTACAGTCTTGTACCATTACACATGCCAAGTCTTACCACAACATTTACCATGGAAATAGGTGCTAGAGGTCATTAAAATAGGTACTTGCACTCTACTGGTATTATTGTAAGAGAAAACACATAGATGAGTTGCTTATGCTTTCACCCCTTGATATCAGTCTGTACAAAGGAACATCATTCTGATTTTTCACTATCTGCAAGGAGATAATGGCAAAAGTACAAGCATGAACAACATTCACCTCACAACCTCTGAGGATGCTTGTCATAGATGCAGGCGAAACGTCAGGAGAAAATGCTTCTGGAACATGTCCATACAGCCCTAAAAACTTACAGCAACCCAATGATTCCGGCAGTGAAAGCCTTTGACAATACAATGAACAACATTAAAGGCAAAGGTAAAGGTTTCCCCTGATATTAAGTCTATTCGTGTCCAACTCGGGGGGTTAGTGCTTATCTCAATTTCTAAGCCAAAGAGCCAGCATTGTCCATAGATGCTTCCAAGGTCATATGGCTGGCAATACTGCACGGAGTGCCATTACCTCCCTGCAGAGGTGGTACCTATTGATCTACTCACATTTGCATGTTTTAGAACTGCTAGGTTGGCAGAAACTGGGCCTAACAGTGAGAGCTCACCCAGCTCCCTGGATTCGAACCGCCAACCTTTCGGTCAGCAAGTTCAGCAGCTCAGTGGTTTAACCCACTGCACCACCATTACAGAAACATATCACCATCTCAAACTATTGACATTAACTGCTTGTGGATCATCTAGAAAAGCTGGGTATGAGTTGTCAGAAAATTATTTGCGATGTGTCCTGCCTTTTGTTTTCAGCCTGTCTCTCATACACCTGAAATGAAGAAAGATGATGGATGTGAGTAAAACAAATCTCTACTTCCTCAGTCTTCCTGACAGGACACTAGAGAAAAAAATTAAGAAGGCAAAAGTAGCCCTGAATGCTCATAGGAATTATATTAGATTACTGCAATGCACTCTACGTGGGGCTGCCTTTGAAGACAGTTTGGAAACTGCAATTAGTCCAATGGGCGGCAACCAGATTACTAACTGGAGCATACCAGGAGCATACCACCCCCTGTTGTGTCAGCTCCACTGGCTGCCCACCACTTCCGAGCTCAATTCAAAGTGCTGGTTTTGACCTTTAAAGTTCTATACCAGGGGTGTTCACACTTTTTCAGCATGCGAGCTACTCTTAAAGCAACCAAGTCCAAAAGGTCTACCTACCCCCGCCGCCGCGCGCTCTTGCCACCGCACGTGCTCCTGCTGCTGTTTTCCACCCGCGCAGCGCTTCTTCCACCAGCGGGGCATTGCAGGAAGGAGAAAGCACAAGGCGGGGCATCCAGAGGGAGCACTCCGCCCTGCCTGTCTCGCTGGCAACGGAGGCTGCACAGCTGCTTCTCGACGAGAGAGAGGCAGGGCGCTCCCTCCAGAGGCCCTGCCTTGTGCTTCCTTCTTCCTGCAATGCCCCGCAGGCGAAAAAAGCATCGCGAAAGCTGAAGCCAGCAGCAGGAGCGCGCGTGCACGCAGGCAGTGTACACGCAAGGCAGGAGCGCCCCATCCGGCTAGTAGGGCCCGAAGATCACATGGAAGAGGGCCAAAGATCTACTAGTAGCTCCCAAGCTACCTAATGAGCACCCCTGCTCTATACAGTTCTGCCCCAGCTTACTTGTTCGAACACACGTGCCTATACGTCCCACCTCGTATTTTAAGATCATCCGGGGAGACCCTGCTCTCGCTCCCGCCAACTTCTCAAACGCGGTTGGTGGGGATGAGAGATAGGGCCTTCTCGGTGGTGGCTCCTCGTCTGTGGAATGCGCTTCCAAGCAACATACGATCGACCCCATCCCTCCTAGCATTCAGGAAAAAAGTACAATCTTGGCTATGGGACCAGGCTTTTGCACATTAGCACAATACAGCACTTTGGATTGGAATTGTAATGGCAAGTTGATGGATATGACTCAAAGCTTATGTTGTGGACAGAACACTGTTTTTAACTTAAGTGAATGTGTATTATGTGTTAATGTTAACTGTATTTTAATGCTGAATGTTTATGGTTTTATATTGTATATTGTGTATTGGCATCGAATTGCTGCCTTTTGTCAAGCCGCTCTGAGTCCCCCCTCGGGGGATGAGAAGAGCGGGATAGAAATAATGTAAATAAATAAATAAATAATATTACATATGTCATCAAAATGAGATGGCACAGTTCTGAAACTGCCAGTGAGATATACTTTTTTTCTTATATATATTTATTAGGCCTGGGTGATTGAAAAAAATGGTTCAAAACTTGTTCCAGATGTAGGGGGTGCTGGCGCTGCAAATTTTAAATGATTTCCGAAGTTTTTTGGAAAAATGTTTCGAAATCCCAGAAATTTCAGAAATTTCGGAAGTGCTTCGTTAATGGCTTTCTTTCCCCTCCCACATCCCTCTTTCCCTCCCAAGAAGGACTTGGGGTGAGACCCGCGTTTAACCCAGTTTGCAAGCGGACTTCTTCCCTCCCGCATCAGACTTCTTCCCTCCCGCATCGCAGGAAAGAAGGACGTTGGGCGAGACCCGTTAACCCAGTTTGCAAACAGATTTCTTCCTTCCCACATCAGATTGATGCGGGAGGGAAGAAATCTGCTTGCAAACTGGGTTAAACATGGGGTCTGCCCCATGTCCTTCTCACGGGGAACGAGGAAAGAAGGAACGAAAGAAAATGTAACAGGGCTCTGATATCCACTGGGGTTTGGTGCAATCTCTACAGCTGGTTGCCTCCAGCCAATGAGGGGAAAGCACCTCAAGAGGGGCGGAATCTAATGCCGATTCCTTTCCTAAAATGACAGCGGTGGCTTCTTATTTATTTATTTATTACCGGGCTTTTATGCCGCCACTCCCGGAAGGCTCGGGGTGGCTCACAAGCAACGGATAAAACCACATAAACAGCATTACAAATTAAAAACACAGCATACAAATACACAATAAAATGGAACAAGTGTTAAAAACCTTGGTGTGCAATACAACACAGCAGTACCAATTTACATACAGGACGGGCGGCACATAGCAAGACCTACAAGCCGAAGGCTTGTTGGAATAGGTAGGTCTTGCACGCCCGTCTGAAGGGAAGCAAATCCTGAATGGCGCGCGTTTCAGCGGGGAGGGCATTCCATAACGTGGGCGCTATCACGGAGAATGCCCTTCTACGGGTCGCTGTCAACCTGGCCGACTTTGCAGAGGGGACGTCCAAAAGGTTAGCACCTTCCGACCGGCAAATTCACTTCCAGGTTGCTTACATCACCTCAAAACTGCTTTAAAAGTGAATTTAATCCGAATTCATTCCGATTTTAAGAACATTCCGACGAAACTACCCAGGCCTATTTATATATAATTTTCCAACACATATGCTTATTACATTAACCAAAATAATAATACAGCAAACTTTTCAGATCTCTTAATCAGCTAAGATTGTATAATGTCTGACAAAATATAATGGGACTTGTGCGACCATGAATATGGGTACCCACAATGGGTCCTGGAACCAACCTCCAGTGGATATCACAGGCCCACTGTAGTTACTCTGAAGCTCTTATTATGACAGCAGGCAGAGAATTACAAGGAAAATGTTAATATTGACTCAGCAGCACCTTCTGTGATTCAAAATGTCAATGGTATATGGCTCCATCTTGTGGTTCTAACAGTGACTTTGAATTCAAAACATATGCCTAAATATAGTACAGCCTCTTAAAGGCAGCAGGTGTAATACGAAAGTAAACACGAGTGCCTGAGTTTTCTGTATGTAAACATCTTTATTTTCTCATTACCCTACTAAGTCTGTGACTTCAGAATGATCTCATTATAAATATTCTCTCCTGGCTATGCAACAGTGGCAGCAAGAAATTAATAACATAAGAACATAAGAAGAGCCATGCTGAATCGGACCTCAGCCCATCTAGTCCAGCATTCTGTATCACACAGTGGCCCACCAGTTGTACACGGGGATCTCGAGCAGAAGGGAGGGCAAAACCCTGACCTGCTCCCGACCCCCACAACCAGTACCCAGGGAAATCCTGCCTACCTCAACCAACTCCGAGGTGGCACTTGAATGTCCTTTTCAGTAACTACCGAGACACTTGGTATCCGTGACACTTCTCATATGTGTGGTGAAGGCTCCTTCTTCGGAGGCTTTTAAATAGAGGCCAGATGGCCATCTGTCAGGGGTGCTTTGAATGTGATTTTCCTGCTTCTTGGCAGGGGGTTGGACTGGATGGCCCATAAGGTTTCTTCCAACTGAAAGATTGTATGATGCTATACTCTGTACTTTAAAAGAGAGAGACACAACTATTAACCCATCTGCAGTTATTGATCAAATTCTAAAAGTACAATTTTTCTTCATGATAGGAGATCACCCTTAATGTAAAGACAGCCATCTGCACTCATAGCATGCTTTTTTCCAAGCTCAACACAGCTTCCTCTTGGTTGGATAGACAGATATATCAGCAATTTATATCATTCTTCATGTTAGAACAGCAGCCCTGCAATTATTTAATGGGTTGCAGAATTTTCTGAGGATTAAGATGGACAGATAGCATTAAAGCACCAACCATTATGGTGGATCTGACCCAATTAGAATCGACCCTGAAAAACAATACGTATATGTGAATCACAAATCAGACCAGGACTGTATTGATGCAGCAGTTTAGTTGCACTTTAATTAATGTGGTTCCATCTTGTGGAATCCTGGGATTTGTAGCATGGCACTTAGTCCCAATGTTACTACCTTTCTGAGATTGTGTGCACATGTGAGGCATGAGGGTTATACAACTGGTAGCAGTAGGGTCTCCCATGCCAGACAAGCGTTTCCTAAGGAACCAGATTAAATGTGCCAGACAAACTGTTACTGGGCAGTAGCATAACTGTGAGGGCATTGACAAAAGATCAATTGCAGTGGCAAAATATCTATCCTTTATTAGTACCGAAGGAAGCACAGTAAACCCATTTAGAATGTATTTTACTATGAAAATCCAATGACAGAACAACCCAAAAATTAGCAAGAAATAGTGCCACAAAGTGAAACACAAAGAGCAGAGAAGAACAACAAGTGGCACTATGGCTAATGTTTTTCCCCTCACGTCAAGAGCGACTTGAGAAACTGCAAGTCATTTCTGGTGTAAGAGAATTGGCAGTCTGTAAGGATGTTGTCCAGGGGACACCCAGATGTTTTACCATCCTGTGGGAGGCTTCTCTCATGTCCCCACATGAGAAGCTGGAGCTGACAGGTGGAAGCTCACCCCATTGCCTGGGCTCAAACTGCTGATCTTTCGGTCAACAGTCCTGCTGGCACAATTGAGCCATTGCACCACTGGGGGCTCCTGCTGTGGCTAATGACACAACTGGATTCAAGCTTGAAATGATGCTAAGCTGTTAGAATCCCTGTTATGCAAAAACACACAACCAAAGCACTCCTGACAGATGACCATCCAGCCGGAGCTGACCGGCATTGAATGCCTGGGGGCAACCCTTGGAGAGGAAGGAAAGACGGGGCTCCTGGTCGTCTACCGGGCCCCCGGGGCCCACAAAGATGCCACTTCTGCCTTACAGGATCTGATCGTGGACTGGGCCTTGAAGTTTCCCCGGCTTCTTATACTGGGCGACTTCAACATCCACCCGGACACAGTCCCCCTTTCACCCGCTGCACGAGAATTCCTTATGCATATGGACGCCCTCGACCTCTCCAGGACAGCCACTGGTCCCACCCACCAAGCTGGCCATGCACTGGATTTGATTTTCAGTCAGGGTCTCGCAATACAACACCGTGATACCAGAGCAGTGCCTTGGTCGGACCACCTGACCGTGAGGGTAGAGGTCAACATCCCCCTCGCAACACCACCAGAGCCTAGGCCTATCCTAGCCCGCCAAAAGAGCGCGATGACCCCAAAGGCTTTTGCAGCGGCGCTGGAACCCTTGGAAGTCCCCGGAGGATCTCTGTCAGATCTGGTCGCCAGATGGGATAGTGTGCTCTCTAGGGCCATTGATCAGATCGCCCCAAGGCGCCCCTTCGCCCAAGGAAAACCTGCTCTCCATGGTTTACAACACACCTGAAGCAGATAAAACATCGGAGGAAGCAACTCCGAGTGTTCCTGGCGAAAAAAGCCGAGCGTGGAAACCAGAGCCGCCTATAGAGCCCAGCACAGGCTATATGAACTCGAGATCAAAAGGCGAAGAGATCCCATAACGCAGCCCAGATTTCTGCTGCGGGCTCCCACTCGGCGCAGATTTTCAAAGTTGTCCGGAGTCTCCTCGCCCCCACAAAGGGAACCTAACAACTCGGCGTTAACAGCTGACGACTTCCAAAGACACTTCATTGGAAAAATCGGCCCTTCGGAAGGACTTACCATCGATCCCCGAGGAAGACGGCCTGAGGTCCCAGCTCCCCATCCGGGCAACCGGACAGCGTCTCTCAGAGTTCAGCCCCTAACAACGGAGGAGGTGAGAAAGCTGGTGACCGGGCGAGAGCGACGACCTGCCCAACGGATCCCTGCCCATCACATCTAATCAAGTCCAATACTGACATCTTGTCCGGTGCTCTGAGGGACCTGGTGAATCTCTCTTGAAACAAGTGCCTTTCGGACTCCCTGAAAGAGGCGAGAGTCACCCCCTCTTGAAAAAGACATCGCTTGACCCCGAGGTTCCTGCTAACTACCGCCCGGTTGCCAACTTACCCTTCCTGGGCAAGCTCCTTGAACGAGCAGTAGAAAGCCAAATTCGGTCTTCTTGGATCAATCCGGGGCTTGGACCGTCCCAGTCGGGCTTCCGCGCGGGCCACGGAGTGGAGTCCGTTCGTGGCAATCACTGATGACATCCGTCGACAACTGGATCGGGAGGCTCGGCAATCCTAGTCCTCTTGGACCTTACGGGCGCCTTTGATACCGTCGACCACGACCTGCTTCTCCATCGCCTGGCGGCCTCCGGGATCCAAGACAGAGCTCTGGCCTGGCTGGAATCGTTCCTGCGAGGCCGCTCGCAGCGGTCGAGTGGCAGGGTCAAGTCTCTTTGAAAACGAATTGGAGTGTGGAGTCCCTCAGGGTGCCATTCTATCTCCCACCCTCTTTAATATCTACATCCAGCCCCTGGCTAATATTGCTAGGAGCCATGGGTTCTCCTGCTACCAATACGCAGACGACACGCAGCTGCTCTTGAAGCTTGACCCAGGGTCATCATCAGTACCGGACAGTTTCAGCCTAGGATTGAGGGCGGTGACGAGCTGGCTCAGGGCATATAGACTCAAGATCAACCCGGCTAAAACGGAGATCCTCTGGCCGGGTCGTCCCCGACCCCCCCCCACCACTTCCACTCTTCGGGCGAGTCCCTGGCTCCAGCCCCGGCGGTGAAAAGCCTGGGAGTGATCCTAGACGAAAATCTCACGATGGAGGCCCAGATCCAGGCTGCAGCTAAGGGCGCCTTTTCCATCTCCGTAGGGCCCGTCGGCTGGCTCCCTACCTTCCACCAGAGGCCTTGAGAACAGTGGTCCATGCCACTGTCGTCTCACGCCTCGACTACTGCAACGCCCTATATGTGGGCCTCCCCAGACAACAACTAAGAGGCTGAAACGTATCCATAACGCTGCAGCCAGACTCATTACTGGGTCATCAGTGAGGGATCACATTTCCCCATTCTTAAAGAACTTCACTGGCTGCCCCTAGAGTTCAGAGCCCTTTACAAACTCCTGGTGCTCACCTTTAAAGCCCGGCACAACATTGGGCCTTCCTATCTGAGTGACCGGCTGACGGCCCAATGCAGCGAGAGGCCAGCACGCTCCATCAACGGTGACCGCCTGACTACCCCTGGAGTGCGGGAGGCTAGACTGGCGGAAACTCGGCGGAGAGCCTTCTCCGTCGCGGCCCTTCGACTTGGAACTCACTGCCGCCCACCCTCAGAGCCTCTCCGACTCTATCTGGATTCCGGCCAGCCTTGAAGACCTGGCTCTTCCGCCTAGCGTTCGGGACTGGCTCGGTACCCTGGACTACCTGAGCCACCCCTCCTGTTCATATTCCATGTTTTTAAACTGTTGTACATTGTTCACCCTAGGGTTTTAACTGTTGTAAGTCGCCCGGAGCACCGCCGGTGGAGGGCGACTCACAAATATTAAAGTATTATTATTATTATTATTATTAAAACCTCCCACAAAAGGGATGCCACCACATTCCCAGGCAGCATATTCCATTGTTGAACAGTTCTAACAATGAGGGAGTTCTTCCTAATGTTTAGGTGGAATCTTTTTCTTGTACTTTGAATCCATTGTTTCATGTCTTGGTCTCCAAAGCAGCCGAAAAGAAGCCTCCCCCTCAAAGAATCATAGAGTTGGAAGAGACCTCATGGGCCATCCAGTCCAACCCCCTGCCAAGAAGCAGGAAAATTGCATTCAAAGCACCCCGGACAGATGACCATCCAACCTCTGTTTAAAAGCTTCCAAAGAAGGAGCCTCCACCACATTCCAGGACAGAGTTTCACTGTTGAACGGCTCTCATAGTCAGGAAGTTCTTCCTAATGTTCAGATGCAATCTCCTTTCTTGTAGTTTGAAGCCACTGTTCCGCATCCTAGTCTTCAGGGCAGCAGAAAACAAACTTGCTCCCTCCTCCCTATGACTTCCTCTCACATATTTATACATGGCTATCATGTCTCCTCTCGGCCTTCTCTTCTTCAGGCTAAACATGCCCAGCTCTTGAAGCCGCTCCTCATAGGGCTTGTTCTCCAGACCCTTGATCATTTTAGTCACCCTCCTCTGGACACATTCCAGCTTGTCAATATCTTTCTTCAATTGTGGTGTTCAGAATTGGACACAATATTCCAGATGCGGTCTGACCAAGGCAGAATAAATGACTTCCCTGGATCTAGACACTAGACTCCTATTGATGCAGCCCAAAATCCCATTGGCTTTTTTTTTGCTGCCGCATCACATTGTTGGCTCATGTTTAACTTCTCAAATAATTAAACATGGCCATTATGTCACTTCTTAACCTTCTTTTCTTCAAGCTAAACATGTTCAGCTCCCTAAGACACTCCACACAGGACTTGGCTTCCGAGCCTTTGATCGTTTTGATCACACGTCTTTGGATTCATTCCAATTTGTCAGTATCCCTCTCGAATCGTATTGCCTAGAACTGGGCACAGTATTCCAGGTGAGGTCTGACCAAAGCAGAACAGAGTGGGACTGTTACTCCTACTGATGTAGCTTAGAGTCACACTGACTTTTTAAGCTATCACATTACACTGTGGGCTCATGTTAAAATAGTAGTTTACTGAGACTCTCTGCCAGAGAATACTAAGGGGATGTTGTACGTTTTTTGGGCTATATGGCCATGTTTTCGGGCTATATGGCCATGTTGTGGAAGCATTCTCTCCTGACGTTTCACCTACATCTATGGCAGGCATCCTCAGAGGTCACAACCTCTGAGGATGCCTGCCATAGATGCAGGTGAAACGTCAGGAGAGAATGCTTCTAGAACATGGCCGTATAGCCCGAAAAACCTCCAAAACAACCCAGTGATTCCGGCCATGAAAGCCTTCGACAATACATTCTAAGGGGAGTTAAATAAAACTGCTATATCTGTGCAGTAGAAAAGCATCCCCTGACTATAACATCTGCAAGTAAAGTAAACAGGTTTATTTGCAAATATAGTGCAGGGATTTCTTGTTGCTTCTTGAATTATTACCACCTTCTCTTTTTTAAAATAAAACTGGACCCTTGTAGGATTCTGTATCAGGACAAATGAGTATAGGATTCATACATTCATTTACTTCAAGTTCCATCTTTGTTATACATTCAAATATTAAACTGAAGGCGGGAAGCAGACAGGGGAAAACCTGAGCAATTTCTGCTACAGGATTAGAAAGAACAGCTTGTTTTTAAACACTTGGCATGCCAACCTGCACACAAGGATTCCTCTCAAGTATTTAAATGGATTAGCCACCAAATAACAATGTGTTCTGTTAACAGTAAGAAAAGGAATATAGCTTTAAGCCAGTAAAAAAAAAAAAAAGGAGAAAACACTTATTAAAAAGTAACTTGCTTTATACATGCTTGATAAACATGAGTGAACTTTGATACTGTGAGACAAGTTAAAAGGAGCTTTTGTGAAATGTATTCTAGAAAATAAACAAAACAATGGTTTGTTTTCTGTGACTACATAATCTTTTGACAATATGTAGCCTATTGTCAAAATGCTGAAATCGTTTAGAACTCAAACTAGACAAAATGAAGAACTTTAAGTCCCACAGGTTCAAAGGAAGAGATTCTAGCTTGTGCTCAACTTTTCCACCAACTTCAAAATTGCTCATTTTCTTGCTGTATTATAGACTAATCTGGAACATTATCCTATTGTATAAGTTTCACTGGAAGATATCACCAGCAAATGTAGCTTGAGGAGCAATTTCGGCTGAGTTCCCCAACATCAACTGTCCACTCCCCACTACTACGGTATCAAGGGTTCCCCAGCCTCTGGAAATAATGGGTCCACTTGAGTTGGAACTAAATTGATATGTTCCTTTGTGCCATAAATTCTCCTAATGCCCCAATGATCAAGGATGGGCAACTTGTGGTCCTTCATATGTTATCAAACTAAATCCAGTTTGACATCACCACTGACTATTATTTATTTCAGGATTTTACCCCGCTCTTCTCAACCCCCGAGGGGGGACTCAGAGCGGCTTACAGTACGGCACAATTCGATGCCACATCATACAGTATAAAACCCCACAACAATTAAAATACATTAAAACACATTAAAATACAGTTCCATCAGCAACATACACAGTCATTCCAAGTTAAAACAATATTCACTCCATAAAAACATTGGCCCTCTTCATCCATTCCATTAAAATCCCCATCTAACATGCTGTTAGTGCTGGTGTGCAAACGCCTGGTCCCAAAGCCAGGATTTTACTTTTTCCTGAATGCCAGGAGGGATGAGGTGGACCGTACCTCCATAGGAGCGCATTCCACAGGCGGGAGCCACTGCCGAGAAGGCCCTGTCCCTCGTCCCCACCAACCGCATTTGAGAAGTCGGCGGAAGCGAGAGCAGGGCCTCCCCGGATGATCTTAGGTTACGGGGTGGGATGTAGCAGCCGATGCGTTCGGACAAGTAAGCTGGGCCAGAACCGTATAGAGCTTTAAAGGTCAAAACCAGCACTTTGAATTGAGCTCGGAATTGGACAGGCAGCCAGTGGAGCTGACACAACAGGGGTGGTATGCTCCTGTATGTAGCTCCGTTAGTAATCTGGCTGCCGCCCGTTGGACTAATTGCAATTTCCGAACTGTCTTCAAAGGCAGCCCCACGTAGAGTGCGTTGCAGTAATCTATTCGGGATGTGACCAGAGCATGGACGACCGTAGCCAGATCAGACTTCCCAAGGTACGGGCGCAGCTGGCGCACGAGTCTCAACTGTGCAAAAGCTCCCTGGCCACCGCTGAGACCTGGGGTTCCAGGCTCAGCGATGAGTCCAGGATCACTCCCAAGCTGCGAACCTGCGTCTTCAGGGGAGTGTAACCCCATCCAACACAGGCTGTAACCCTATGCCCTGTTCGGCCCCTACGACTGACCAGGAGGACCTCTGTCTTGTCTGGATTTAGTTTCAATTTGCTAGCCCTCATCCAGTCCGACACAGCAGCCAAGCACCGGTTCAAAGTCTGGACAGCCTCCTTGGTGACAGGTGGGAAGGAGTGACAGATCTGGACGTCATCTGCGTACAGATAACACCTGACTCCGAAACTCCGAATGATCTCTCCCAGCGGTTTCATGTAGATGTTAAACAACATCGGGGACAGAACTGAACCCTCAGGGACTCCACAGGACAACGGCTGTGGAGCCGAACAGGTGTCACCCAATGACACCTTCTGGGTACGCCCTTCCAGGAAGGATTGGAGCCACTGCAGAGCAGTACCCCCAAGCCCCATGTCTGCAAGGCGACCCAGAAGGATATCGTGGTCTACGGTATCGAAAGCCGCTGAGAGGTCCAGCAGAACCAACAGGGACACACTCCCCCTGTCAAGTTCCCGGCGTAGATCATCTACCAAGGCGACCAAGGCTGTTTCAGTACCATGTCCCGGCCTAAAGCCAGACTGTGCCGGATCAAGATAATCAGTGTGTACCAAGAACCCCTGGAGTTCCGAAGCCACCACACGTTCCATGACTTTGCCCAAATAGGGGAGATTGGAAACTGGCCGATAGTTCACTAATTGAGTGGGGTCCAGTGATGATTTCTTAAACAGCGGTTTTATAACAGCTTGCTTTAAGCTGGCTGGAATTTTGCCCTCCTGTAAGGAGGCATTAACCACCACCTTCACCCACTCTGCCAAACCCCCTCTGGCTTCCTTGATCAGCCAGGATGGGCAGGGGTCTAGGATGCATGTAGTGGGCCTTGCCTCTCCAAGGATCTTGTCCACATCCTCGAGCTGAACCAATTGAAACGAATCCATTAAAACCGGACAAGCAGGTGCTCGTGTCACATCCTCAGAGACTGCCGTTAAAGTGGTATCGAAATCAGAACGGATCAGCGCCACTTTATCCGCGAAGACATTGGCAAATTCATCGCAACGTACCGCCGAGCCGTCAGGGATCTCGCACTGAGGTGGATTTAAAAGACCCCTAACGACTCGAAACAGTTCTGCTGGACGGTTCTTCGCGGCGGCCACCTTGGCCGCGATAGATGTTTTTTGTGCGGCTTTTGTTGCTGCGTCATAGGTCCTCAAATAGGAGACCAGGCGCGCCTGAGCTGATCCGCTCCCTGTCCGATGCCACACGCACTCTAGCCTCCTCTTGTTTCGCTTCATTGCTGCCAGCTCCTCAGTAAACCAAGGAGCTGGTTTAGCTCGGTTACTCAAGAGGGGGCGTTCTGGAGCGATCGTGTCAATAGCCCTTGTCATCTCCCTATCCCAGAGAGACACAAGAGCCTCAACAGGGTCGCTTACCGAGGAGGCGGGGAAATCCCCAAGAGCCGTCAGGAATCCATTCGGATCCATAAGTCTCCTGGGGCGGACCATTCTAATAGGTCCACCACCCCTGCGGAGGTGGAAAGGCACAGTGAGTCTAAACCTGATCAGGTGGTGGTCGGTCCATGGCAAAGGAATGATGGTCAATTCCTCCACTCCGCCACCTTCATCCCATCCCTGGCAGAAAACCAGATCCAATGTGTGTCCTGCACTATGGGTGGGACCCGAGATTAGCTGGGACAGGCCCATGGTTGCCATGGCGGCCATGAAGTCCTGAGCCGCTCCTGATAGAGTGGTCTCGGCATGGACGTTGAAGTCTCCCAGCACGATGAGCCGTTGAGACTCCACGGCCAGGCCAGAGACCACTCCGGCTAGCTCAGGTAAGGAGACTGTAGTGCAGCGGGGTGGTCGGTACACTAGCAGAATCCCTATCCTGTCCCGGTCACCAATCCTCAGGCCGACACATTCGAACGTGGTTGACTGTGGGATGGGGCACCTGGTCAAGGGATGGAATCCTTATAGACCACTGCGACTCCCCCTCCCCGCCCTCCCGGTCTCGCTTGGTGCTGTACGGAGTAACCCGGCGGGCAAAGCTGGGAGAGATTAACCCCCCCAGCCTCGTCCAACCAGGTCTCCGTTATACAGGCCAGGTCAGCTTGTTCTTCAAGAATTAAATCCTGTATTGTTGATGTTTTGCCATTGACTGACCTGGCATTAAACAGCACCACTTTCAACCGGGAGGGACCGCCTTCCTGGGTACTCAGCTTAACTTTGTCAGGAGCCCGGTTTAAATTTATTAGAGTTCTTGCACAAATTTTTGGCCGAATTGGAAATTTAGGACGTTCTCTTCTAGGTCGAATTGGTGGTTTAGATCCATCACAAATTCTAGGCCGAATCCTTTCCCGCATCTTCCCCTCCCAGTCACCACCCCGATAGGAACTCCCCGCCCGGGACTATGCAGGAAAGAGCAATGGGAACCTCAGTTCAACAACATGATTATAGGTTGTATTTTTTTTCATGTCAGGAGCGATTTGAGAAACTGCAAGTCACTTCTGGTGAGAGAGAATTGGCCATCTGAAAGACGTTGCCCAGGGAACTCCCAGATATTTTGATGTTTTACCATCTTGTGGGAGGCTTCTCTCATGTCCCCACATGGGGAGTTGGAGCTGACAGAGGGAGCTCATCCATGCTCTCCCTGGATTTGAACCTCTGACCTGTCGGTCTTCAGTCCTGCCAGCACAAGGGTTTAACGCATTGCGCCATCAGGCGCTCCAGATTGTACTTATTCAGGTGTATGCTAATTTTACTTTGCATGCAAATGCAAGGTTGATGGCTGTAATAAAATTCATTATTCTGGATCCAAGTTTATCTGGCCTCTGCCTCTCATTACAGGCAATAAACCAGATGGCATCTAGAGAGCAGAGGAAAAGGAATCAAACCCCTGGAATGTTGATCTAATGGTCTTGGAGGAAATAAGTTCATACTCAAAGCTTGTTAAGGAATCTCTATGGAGGTCCCCAGGCCTCTGCATCTCTAGAACAGCTTACTGCCCCATGGAGGTCTGAGGGTGCATTGTTGTTGCTGCTGCTAAAACGAAGTCAATTGATTATTCCTGTTCTGTGTTAGCAGGTCAGATTCAATTCCTGGAGGCCCAATGAAAGTAAGACACATTACAGGCAGTCCTCAAGTTATGAACAAGATAGGTTCTGCAGGTTTGTTCTTAAGTTGAATTTGTTTGTAACTCAGAACAGGTACATTTTTAAGTGTGACTTCAGTGTCTCTCTCTCTCTCTCTCTCTCTCTCACACACACACACACACACAGAGAGAGAGAGAGAGAGAGAGAGAGAGAGAGAGAGAGAAGATTTCACCTCACTTTCTGTTCCTATGATTGAATTTTGGAAAATTTGGCTTGTTGTGGAAGCAAGGATTGGTGAGAAAACTCATTTGAGATACCTCTTCCCCCATTATTACCTTTTCAGGAGGGAATTTCCCTTCCATGGCATAGCTTTATCTCACTTCCTGTTGTCTCAGCCTCATTCTTAACTGTGAGTCATTTGTAAGTCGGATGTTTGTAACTCAGGGACTGCTTGTCAGGGGCAGTCTAAGGTAATTTTAAATGGTAAGCGAACATTATTTTGGTGCCCCCCCCAACATTATTTTGCCCCCCCCCCATGTAAAACAAATATGCAATTATAATATCACAATACCATTAGTAGTATTATATAGTATCAATGTATATACAATATATTATACCATACTCATACTATATTATATCATAAATATATTATACTACATTACAATATAATTATATTATACTATATTGACATTATAATATAATATAACATTCTATACTATTATTATTATAAAATAATAAATAAAATTATTTATTTAAATAAAATTATCCTCTACTAAATATTTTCATTACTCCTATAAAACTCAAATAACCCAAAATAAAGTAAAATAAAATATTATATATTACTATTTTGTACAATACCACTATACTGCAATATTGTTTGTAATATTACATTTTAAATGATGATTGAGGCAAAGTCTAGAAAATCTTTAACTACTTCAATTTCTCAATCACTCAATTTAAAATTATACAAAACTTCCATGGTCATTATTTGTTTCTGTAATATTCAGCTATGAGCCTGTACTTTTTTCCTTGGCTTTCCTCAGAAGCCATTCCAAGTCTTTGCTTCTTCTAACTAGGACTATAAGATCATAGAATTATAGAACTGGCAGTGATTTCATAGGCCATCAAGTCCAATCTCATCTATCTTAAATTATTGTTTCTTCCTATTTTCACCTATCCTTCCTCTGAGGTATTCTGTGTATAAACTAGATAGAACGCTAAAATGCAACTTTGTTTGATCCCTTTGTCAACTGAGATGTATTCCTGAACAGCTGGAAGCCATCAGATCCCCTATTCCATGCCCAACAGTCTAGAAAACCATGCATGGAATAGGCAATCTGGTGGCGTCCAGCTGTTTTGGTGAACATCTTCCATAAGTTCCAGTCAACATAGCTAATGGCCAAAGCTTATAGGGAATGCTGTTTAAAACATCTAAAGGTACTCCATTGGAAGAAATTGATTATGGCTATTTCTCAGTGCAAAAGAAAATAAAAAGAAGAACTTTCTCTCAATTTTGGCTTTGCATATTTATGTGGATGCTGTTCTAGTGAAACCTGAGCCATTATTTCACAATGTACAACAGCATTTCTCAACTCCCCCAGTGGTCAAGACCACTGGGGGAGTCATGAGGGGTTTTAGAGGAGTCGCCAAAGACCAACAGATTCATATATGTCCTTTGGCACAGAAGGCTGAATATCTCTCCGCTTGTCCTTCTCTTCCTTTTTGGAAACAGACAACAGTGAATCCTCCCACCAAAAGCCCTTCTTTACTGTAATTGGCAGGCCTCTCAGCCAAGGAGAGGGCTGTTTTTGAGACTCAAAGTATTTCTGTATTTGTGCCAAGTTTGATCCAGATCTATCATTGTTTGAATCCACAGAACTCTTTGAATGTAGGTGAACTACAACTCCAAAACTCAAGGCCAATGCCCACCAAACCCTTCCAGTATTTTCTGTTTGTCATGGGAGTTCTGTGTGCCAAGTTTAATTCAATTCCATCATTGGTGGAGGTCAAAATGTTATTTGATTGTAGGTTAACTATAAATCCCTGCAACTACAACTCCCAAATGACAAAATCAACCCCCACCCCACCAGTATTCAAGTTTGGGCGAATTGGGTATTTGTGCCAAATTTGGTTCAGTGAATGAAAATACATCCAGATATTTACATTATTTATTTATTATGTATGTATTTATTTAAACATTTTGTACCCCGACCTTCTCACCTCTATAGAGGGACTCAGACCGGCTTACAGCACAAATTCATTGCTATACAAATCAAAACCTGTTACGACAACATTATTAAAAACTTAAATGTCAAATTCATAACAGTAGCAAAATTACAGTTATAAAGTAGCAATGAAAATAATTTTATGGTTCGGGTCACCACAACATGTAGAACTGTATTAAGGGGTCGTGGCATTAGGAAGGTTGAGAAATACTGCTGTACGGCATTCTATGCATTTAAAAAATGTGATTTCAAAGGATTTAATGGCCGGAATCACTGGGTTGCTGTGAGTTTTCTGGGCTGTATGGCCATGTTCCAGAAGCAAACATCAGGAGATAATGCTTCAGGAACCTGCCACAGAGCCCCAAAAACTCACAGCAACCCAATTCAAATGGCTTCCTCTCTGAAAATTGGGGGTGAGGGGATAATGTCAGATAATGTTACTGTACATAATTTGGTCCTCCAGGTGTTTTCAACTATAGCTTTACTTTTGGGGCAACCAGGGTGCAGTTAATATAATCAGGAAATTGC
This sequence comes from Anolis apletophallus, assembly GCA_030556195.1. Taxonomy (NCBI): domain Eukaryota; kingdom Metazoa; phylum Chordata; class Lepidosauria; order Squamata; family Anolidae; genus Anolis; species Anolis apletophallus. Next base: position 139,714,760 of record JARBWK010000003.1, read on the forward strand.
TTATTTATGTCATTTATATCCCATTAGGCTTCAACCATGCCAGCTCCTGTGAAGATGCATATACTTTACTTTGGGAGTGTGCTCAGAGGCATCTACTTAACACTGAAGAGATCATAAACTTATTTATAAATACTTGAGAATGATTTGAGTGACACTTCCTGAGTTTAAGCCTTTTATATAATGTAATCACTTGCCATGACTTCATACATTTAACATATTATAGGAGCAGCTCAAAATAATAAACTGAAAGGCATGCTGTTGTCAGGAAATTGTGTGGCAAAACAGTAATTATAGGATGTTAGGAGAAAATAAAGATTTCTACCATAGCTCATGCAAACCTTTCATTTTACATATCAGAAATTAGATGCAAAATAGATTTCAGCTTTGAACATGCATGAGATTTGGGAGAAGCAAACTCCCACTGAATAAAAAAAATGAAAAAATAAACCAAATCCTTTTACATCTGTAGTCTATGCAGGGTTGGGCATGCCTATGTCCATTAAAATCAGTAGGATGTGGCACACCTAACTCTGTAATGTAAGTATGTTATTCAAAAATAGGGAGGCAACCTTCAATCCCTTTTGTAATAGAGTTTTTAAAAGAAGGTATGCATTGGCTCATAAGTCTCTTTTGTCCACATGCCCCACTTTTATTTCTGTGCCTCTACAGTTGAAAGATGGAAGATCTCCAGATGGGTTGGACAGCAACTTTCATCAACTAGCTTGATGTCTCAATGGACAATGACTGCATCCCATCTATATTTTGTGTGACATTTAGGATACTATTAAATAGGAACAAGAATAATAATAATAATAATAATAATACTTTAATATTTGTGAGTCGCCCTCCACCGGCGGTGCTCCGGGCGACTTACAACAGTTAAAACCCTAGGGTGAACAATGTACAACAGTTTAAAAACATGGAATATGAACAGGAGGGGTGGCTCAGGTAGTCCAGGGTACCGAGCCAGTCCCGAACGCTAGGCGGAAGAGCCAGGTCTTCAAGGCTGGCCGGAATCCAGATAGAGTCGGAGAGGCTCTGAGGGTGGGCGGCAGTGAGTTCCAAGTCGAAGGGGCCGCGACGGAGAAGGCTCTCCGCCGAGTTTCCGCCAGTCTAGCCTCCCGCACTCCAGGGGTAGTCAGGCGGTCACCGTTGATGGAGCGTGCTGGCCTCTCGCTGCATTGGGCCGTCAGCCGGTCACTCAGATAGGAAGGCCCAATGTTGTGCCGGGCTTTAAAGGTGAGCACCAGGAGTTTGTAAAGGGCTCTGAACTCTAGGGGCAGCCAGTGAAGTTCTTTAAGAATGGGGGAAATGTGATCCCTCACTGATGACCCAGTAATGAGTCTGGCTGCAGCGTTATGGATACGTTTCAGCCTCTTAGTTGTTGTCTGGGGAGGCCCACATATAGGGCGTTGCAGTAGTCGGCGTGAGGCGACAGTGGCATGGACCACTGTTCTCAAGGCCTCTGGTGGAAGGTAGGGAGCCAGCCGGCGGGCCCTACGGAGATGGAAAAAGGCGCCCTTAGCTGCAGCCTGGATCTGGGCCTCCATCGTGAGATTTTCGTCTAGGATCACTCCCAGGCTTTTCACCGCCGGGGCTGGAGCCAGGGACTCGCCCTCGAAGAGTGGAAGTGGTGGGCGGGGGTCGGGACGACCCGGCCAGAGGATCTCCGTTTTAGCCGGGTTGATCTTGAGTCTATATGCCCTGAGCCAGCTCGTCACCGCCCTCAATCCTAGGCTGAAACTGTCCGGTACTGATGATGACCCTGGGTCAAGCTTCAAGAGCAGCTGCGTGTCGTCTGCGTATTGGTAGCAGGAGAACCCATGGCTCCTAGCAATATTAGCCAGGGGCTGGATGTAGATATTAAAGAGGGTGGGAGATAGAATGGCACCCTGAGGGACTCCACACTCCAATTCGTTTTTCAAAGAGACTTGACCCTGCCACTCGACCCGCTGCGAGCGGCCTCGCAGGAACGATTCCAGCCAGGCCAGAGCTCTGTCTTGGATCCCGGAGGCCGCCAGGCGATGGAGAAGCAGGTCGTGGTCGACGGTATCAAAGGCCGCCGTAAGGTCCAAGAGGACTAGGATTGCCGAGCCTCCCCGATCCAGTTGTCGACGGATGTCATCAGTGATTGCCACGAGAACGGACTCCACTCCGTGGCCCGCGCGGAAGCCCGACTGGGACGGGTCCAAGCCCCCGGATTGATCAAGAAGACCCGAATTTGGCTTTCTACTGCTCGTTCAAGGAGCTTGCCCAGGAAGGGTAAGTTGGCAACCGGGCGGTAGTTAGCAGGAACCTCGGGGTCAAGCGATGTCTTTTTCAAGAGGGGGTGACTCTCGCCTCTTTCAGGGAGTCCGGAAAGGCACTTGTTTCAAGAGAGATTCACCAGGTCCCTCAGAGCACCGGACAAGATGTCAGTATTGGACTTGATTAGATGTGATGGGCAGGGATCCGTGGGGCAGGTCGTCGCTCTCGCCCGGTCACCAGCTTTCTCACCTCCTCCGTTGTTAGGGGCTGAACTCTGAGAGACGCTGTCCGGTTGCCCGGATGGGGAGCTGGGACCTCAGGCCGTCTTCCTCGGGGATCGATGGTAAGTCCTTCCGAAGGGCCGCGATTTTTCCAATGAAGTGTCTTTGGAAGTCGTCAGCTGTTAACGCCGAGTTGTTAGGTTCCCTTTGTGGGGGCGAGGAGACTCCGGACAACTTTGAAAATCTGCGCCGAGTGGGAGCCCGCAGCAGAAATCTGGGCTGCGTTCTGGGATCTCTTCGCCCTTTTGATCTCGAGTTCATATAGCCTGTGCTGGGCTCTATAGGCGGCTCTGGTTTCCACGCTCGGCTTTCGTCGCCAGGAACACTCGAGTTGCTTCCTCCGATGTTTTATCTGCTTCAGGTGTGTTGTAAACCATGGAGAGCAGGTTTTCCTTGGGCGAAGGGGCCCCGTGGGGCGATCTGATCAATGGCCCTAGAGAGCACACTATCCCATCTGGCGACCAGATCTGACAGAGATCCTCCGGGGACTTCCAAGGGTTCCAGCGCCGCTGCAAAAGCCTTTGGGGTCATCGCGCTCTTTGGCGGGCTAGGATAGGCCTAGGCTCTGGTGGTGTTGCGAGGGGATGTTGACCTCTACCCTCACGGTCAGGTGGTCCGACCAAGGCACTGCTCTGGTATCACGGTGTTGTATTGCGAGACCCTGACTGAAAATCAAATCCAGTGCATGGCCAGCTTGGTGGGTGGGACCAGTGGCTGTCCTGGAGAGGTCGAGGGCGTCCATATGCATAAGGAATTCTCGTGCAGCGGGTGAAAGGGGACGGTGTCGGGTGGATGTTGAAGTCGCCCAGTATAAGAAGCCGGGAAACTTCAAGGCCCAGTCCACGATCAGATCCTGTAAGGCAGAAGTGGCATCTTTGTGGGCCCCGGGGGCCCGGTAGACGACCAGGAGCCCCGTCTTTCCTTCCTCTCAAGGGTTGCCCCCAGGCATTCAATGCCGGTCAGCTCCGGTGTTTGGAGAACAGAAATGGTAACCGCGTCCTTCACAACCAGTCCTACTCCACCAGGTCTTGGGCGGTGGAAGGCTCGAAAGCCTGGGGGGGCTATTTCCTGGAGGAGGACACAGTCACCGTCCTGAGTCCACGTCTCTGTGATGCAGATAGCATCCGCGTTCTGTTCTACAATAAAGTCCCGCAGTATTTTATGAGAGAATAGTACCTTCTCTCATAAAAATAGTGACTTCATAGATTTGAGAAATTATTCATGAATGTTACTTATTTATTTATTTGTTTACCCCATTTCTACCCTGCCTTTCTCAATCCCAAAGGGGACTCAAAGCAGCTTACATATAGGCAATTATTCAATGCCTTAGAGCAGGGCTGTCCAACTGGCGGCCCCGGGGCCGGATCCGGCCCCGTAGCCTGTTGGACACGGCCCCACCTATGCCCTCAGCCGCCATTTTTAAATTTGAAAAAAATCATTTTTTTAAAATGGCGGCCGGGGCCGGGGAGGCGGGGCAGGGAGGAGGAAGAGAGCTAGCGCCTCCTCCTCAGCCCCCCCTACCTAGGGCGGGGAGCCGCCGAAAAGGAGGAGTAGGCGGCGCCAATAGCAGCGCGTCACAGGCCTGGCGTGACGCTGCCCCTTGGCGCCGCTTCTGCCCTTTTTCGGCCCACCCTCCCTTCCTAGGGCGGAGGGGCGCCGAAAGGAGGAGGTAGGCGCCAAGAGCAGAGCGTCACAGGCCTGGCGTGACGCGCTGCTCTTGGCGCCGCCTACTCCCTCCGCGCTCCGCCCTAGGGAGGGAGGGGGGGCACCAAAAAGGAGGAGTAGGCGGTGCCAAGGGGCAGCGCGTCACGCCAGGCCTGTGACGCGCTGCTCTTGGCGCTGCCTTCTGCCCTTTTCCGCCGTTTTAGGAGGGGCGGGGCCTGGGGGCGGGGCCTGGGGGCGGGGCCGAGTGGCCCCCTAGGTCATCAGTGACCTTTTATCCGGCTCTGGACCCCGTAGAAGTTGGACAGCACTGCCTTAGAGCATTGGTATGGGCAAACTTTCTAACTTGGGGACTGCATGCTAGCAGTTCCTGCTAGGAGGACTGGCTGCCCAGTGGTGAAGGAAGGAAAGGAAGAAAGAAGGAAAGAGGGAAGGAAGGAAAGACAAAAGGGAAGGAAGGAAGGATGAAAGGGTGGAAGGGAATGGAGGGAGGAAGAAAGAGAGAGAGAGAGGGAAGAAGGAAAGGATGGAAGAGAGAAGGAAGGAAAGACAAAAAGGAAGGTGGGAATGAAGGAGAAAAAGGGAGTGAGGAAAGGAGGGGGAAGGCAGGCAGGCAGGCAGGAAGGAAGGAAGGACAAAAGGGTGGAAGGGAATGGAGAGAGGGAGAGAGGGAAGAAGGGAGGAAAGAGGGAAGGAAGGGAAGACAAAAGGGAGGGAAGGAGAAAGAGGGGGAGAGGGAGATAAGAGGAAACGAAGGACAAAAAGGTGGAAAGGAAGGATGGAAGGACAAAGAGGGAGAGAAGGGAGGGAGGTAAGGAGGAAGAAAAGAGACAAGGAAGAAAAAACAAATGAGAGGGAAGGAGGTAAGAACGAAAGGGGGGAAGGGAAGGGCAGGCAGGGGGAAGGAAAGAGAGAAAGAAGGAAGGACAAAAGCGTGGGGAAAATTGAGGGAGAAAGAGGGAGGTAAGGAAGGGAGGGGAGAAGGAGGGAAGGAGGAAGGAAAGAGAGGAAGGGAGGGAGGAAAGGTGAAAGAGGGAGGAAAGACGGAAGAGAGAAGGGAGGAAGGATAGGATGGTGAGAGAGAGGAGGGCCTGAGAAAAGAGCCCAAGGGGCCACATCCAGCCCCCGGGCCTGGGTTTACCCATACCTGCCTTAGAGCAACATACAATTCCAATAATATTAAAATTAAATTAAATATGAATACATATTGAACATTTAAAAAACATTACATTTAATATTAAAACCACAACCATCCATGCTTGCAACATCACAGCCTGTTCATGCCAAGTGAAGTGTGCATTCTTAGAATTAACTCAGTCACATCATTGACCACGGAACACAGGATCTAAATCCTGAAATAACTTGGTACAGAATTTAAATGGCCTCTTATTTGACAACTCTGTTATTTCATCTACAAACATACAAAGTAAACGTCAGAATGAAGCATACAGTATTAAACAAAAGACTGTCAATGGAGGAAACAATGCATGGGGACAATACGCTTTATTTCCATGTTTGGTTTTAGTGGTGCAATTATTATATGAACAGGAGTCAACACGGAAATTCAAAGGAGCTCAAATAACAGACTTCCTGAATGATCTGCAGTATCGGACCTACTTAAAATTAGAACCCAGTGAACCCAGAATGGGCTATTTCTGCTCAAAAAGCTACTGCAAATTAAAATGTCAAACCATTAATCATGCACACCATGCTAGAGCTCTGGAAAGTGTGTTTTTTGTGATGCACATTCAAATTTATTGCTGTGAGTCATTCTATTAGGGCCAAGTAAAGTTATCCATGCAGATACTTCCATACGTCCAGGCTTTTTGAATGCAAAGTGTACACCTGCTTTTTAGCAGAAAGCTTTCAAATAAGATTAACCACACTCTGTGGAAACCAACCTGCTGAAAGCTTACATATTCTGAGCATTGCCAATGAAGCAATAAAACCCCAGAATACAAGAATTTAAAAATAAACACAGCACCCTAGCATAAATGTGTAACTGGTTCCATTTAAATCAAAAGAGCGGAAATACAAAGGAGCTGTTCGAACCATAAAAGAAAAGCCCTCCTTCCAACATCTCATTCTTCCTTTATGTAGTTTTGGAGCAGGGCTCCCAGGACTAAAGGGGAGGCAGAGACAATTACATCATCTATCACCTGGCTCAGGCTTTTTATTCAGCTATTCCAATTGTAATATGAAATATTTGAAGGTGACCAAAACAACTGACATAGAGAACGATAGGTCACTGCAATAGCCTAAATGTTTGGCTTTTCCTTGGATACATAGCTATAGGGATTGTCATGCATTTAAGAATATATGACCACATACAGTAATAGTTTGTGGGAAAGCCTGTAGGGAGGATGTAGCTCAAAAATGAGATGACAAAGATCTCATGTTGGTAGATTTCGAGTATGTATTGTTGAAAATACATTAATCTTACTATTTGGTGAAGTTCAAAGGCAAGAGGGGAGAAAGGGGCTTACAAGAAAGAACATAAGACCAAAAGCTTGAAAAGGTAACGGTTTCCCGTGACATTAAGTCTAGTCGTGTCTGACTCTGGGGGGTTGGTGCTCATCTCCATTTCTAAGCCAGAGCCGGCATTGTCTGTAGTCACCTCCAAGGTCATGTGGCCAGCATGACTGCATGGAGCGCTATTACCTTCCTGCAGAAGCAGTACTTATTGATCTACTCACATTTGCATGTTTTCCAACTGCTAGGTTGGCAGAAACTGGTTCTAACACTGGGCGCTCACCCTACTCCCTGGATTTGAACCACCTGTTGGAGCTCAGCCTGTGATTGTATTTAAGGACCAGGGTGCTTTGGATGTGGGGAGTGATGACAATGAGGTTCATGAAGGTAATGGTCTGGACAATTATATTGTTGCAGAGAATGACCAGGAGATTCCTGTTCAAAGTGTAGTTTCTCATGAAAATGTCCCTGAAGGGTGTGGGGATGATGGTGTGCTCCCCAAATTGCTACCATGATTTGGAGCTTGAGAACAGCTCGGCACCTGGCTCAGCTGCAGAAATAGATGGGATGTGATTAGTCAAAACAGGGCAGCAGAGCAGTGGCTCAGGCGTTCTGCCAGGCTCAGAGAAAGGAAGGCTAAAGTGAAACCAATTTCTGGGCGCTTGGGACATACATACGGTAGCTTCGCGAGGAGATAAAAGTGCCAAGTACAGGATCTGTAGTCAGATGAAGCATCGTTTGGAAACAAGTCACAACCTCGTCTCTGTTTCTTGGAAGCTTTGCTTGGGAAATATTCATGTTTAAGTGCCTTTGTTCCATGGTTTTGATTCTTGGATTTTAGGATCTTGTGTTCAAGTGCCTTGGATTCATGTTTCCTGGTTTTTGGATTTTATTATAGAAGTTTCTGCCTTTGTTTTTCATGGACTTTGATGGACTATTACCCTGGATTACTTTGTTCCAGCTTATCTTCCTACCTAATTGGATTTACCTATTCCTTTAAAGTGCTCTTTTATTATCTTCAATAAATGGATTGCATTTCTACTCAACTGTGTAGTTTTTAAAGTCAGATCGCTTTTCCTGGTCTAGAGTGCAACACCAACAAACTTTCGGTCAGCAAGTTCAGCAGCTCAGCGTTTTAACCCAGTGTGCCACCAGGAGCAGCTTGAAACGTTACATTTTTGGACTACAAGGACCATGATATCCCAGTCAGCACGGCTTTTAAGAGATTGTGGCACCTGCATTTCTCAGCTTTCTCCATTTAGAAGTGCATCCATACTGCATAATTAATACAGTTTGGTGTCATTTTAACCACTGTGGTTCAATGCTATTGAGTCCTGGACATTGTAGTTTGGTAAGGCACCAGCATACTTTGACAGGGGAGGCTGAAAACTTTGTAAAACTCCAACTCTCACGATTATGTAATGTAGTCTTGAGCCATGGTAGGTAAAGTGGTGTCAAACTGCACTAATCCTACAGTGTAGATGCACCCTAGTTCACTGTCCTGTTTCTCACAGGGACCAACCAGGCATTCCTATGATGTCTGCAAGCAGGACACAGCCACGTCTTGCTAATGAGCAACTAATTAACAAGCTTTTGAAGGATTCTAGACCCACTGAGCAATAACCTCCCATGATTATGTGGATAGCTTGAACTGAAAGGTTTTGAAGAGAGGATGGCAAAATGCTGCAAACAACGCCAGAATCAACAGAGCAAGGAGAAAAGCAATGAAGCAGACATAATTATTTTGAGGTTGAGACACAGTAATTAAAGCACCCATGGGAGCCAACAGTGGACAGGGATGTCAGCATTCACCTCTTGAAGGCAGACAAGAAGGGAAGCTGCTGATATTTGGGAACCAATGGAAAGGATCTCAAATAGAAAGGGAGCTCAGGGGTGGGGAAAACTGAAAACTAAGGGCCCTTCCACACAGCCATATAACCCAGAATATCAAGGCAGAAAATCCCACAATATCTGCTAAAAACTGGGTTCTCTGAGTCCACACTGCCATATATTCCAGCTGTGTAGAAGGGCCCCAGAAGGCAGAACTGCTCATAAACAGGACTAGAGTCTATGACGTTTCTCAACCTAGGGGTTAGGACCCCGGGAGGGGGGGGGTGGCCAGGGGATGTCAGAGTGGCCGCCAAAGACTATCAGAAAACACAGTATTTTCTGTTCTCCATGGGGGTTCTGTGTGGGAAGTTAGGCCCAACTGGTGGGGTTCAGAATGCTATTGGATTGCAGGTGAACTATAAATCCCAACAACTACAACTCCCAAGTTTCAAGGTCTATTTTCCTCAAACACTACCAGTGATCACAATTGGGCATATTGAGTATTTGTTTGGTCCAGATTTATTATTTTGAGTCCACAGTGCTCTCTGGATGTAGGTGAACTACAACTCCAAAACTTCTATCATTTTCTTTTGGTCATGGGAGTTCTGTGTCCCAAGGTTGGTTCAATTCCATCATTGGTGGAGTTCAGAATGTTCTTTGATTGTAGGTGAACTATAAATCCCAGCAACTACAACTCCCAAATGACAAAATCAATTCCCCCCAACCCCATCCGTTTTCAAATTTGGGCGTATTGGATATTTGTGCCAAATTTGGTCCAGTGAATGAAAATACAACCTGCATATCAGATATTTACCCTATAATTCATAACAGTAGCAAAATTCCAGTTATAAAGTAGCAGTGAAAATAACTTTATGGCTGGGGTCAACACGACATGAGGAGCTGTATTAAGGGGTCGTGACTCGCAGCATTAGGAAGGTTGAGAATCACTGATCTATGAGGATGAAAACATGGTAAGATTGCAGTTCTACACATTTTTATTTAAGCCATACATTTGGTATCAGTAGTGTATCAATCCAGGGAAACTTAACTGGCCGGCTCTCCATGCCGGTGTGTTCATGTGTTTGACCACATCTCTCCATTCACTAGGACCCACTTTTGGCTATGCCATTTTCATGCTTGCATAAAGTTAGGAGGGGAAAACTCATTTGGGAATCAACACTGCTGTCCAAGCCACATCTTTATTTTCAGCCCCCACTACAAAACACATACATTATATTGTGCTAGCAAGCACCAAAAGTACCACTTGTGCCATCTCCTCAGTTATACCACACTACCAATATAGCCTAAGCATGAGCCAAGCAAACAATATTTTCACCACCCACAGTTGTTCAAGATACTCCTACAATATGCTAATGTGACAATAGCAGGAAAAACAACAGGGAAAGTGAGGGGAATTAGCCACAAGCTTGCTATTTTTGCTCCTTAAAGTGTATGGTATTAAAGGTGGTACTGAGTTTAACAGGTGCCCAACGTGCAGACAGGATGCATTGATGCAGACTTTAGCATCAATGCATCTCTGCTGTAAAAGTTGCAAATGATTGATTTTTTAAATGTATATGCTATCATGCTACATAATAATAATAATGATGATGATGATGATGTTAAAAAACATGGATCGTCAATGTTGCAATCTCAGGTGACAGGAGGATTTGAAGAGAAACAACTGGAAAAGCTGGCACAATATGAGGATTTAAAGATCGAACTGCAAAGACTCTGGCACAAGCCAGTAAAGGTGGTCCCAGTGGTGATCGGCACACTGGGTGCAGTGCCTAAAGACCTTGGCCTGCACTTAAACACAATTGGCGCTAACAAAATTACCATCTGCCAGCTGCAGAAGGCCACCTTACTGGGATCTGCACGCATTATTCGCTGATACATCACACAATCCTAGAGATTTGGGAAATGTCCGACGTGTGAGCCAATACAATAACCAACAGAGTGTCTGCTGTGGACTCATCTTGTTGTGTTTATAACAACAACAACAACAACAACAACAACAACAATATAATGATGACAACTCTGGCACAAGCCAGTAAAGGTGGTCCCAGTGGTGATTGGCACACTGGATGCAGTGCCTAAAGACTTTGGCCTGCACTTAAACACAATCGGTGTTGACAAAATTACCATCTGTCAGCTGTAAAAGGCCACCCTACTGGGATTTGCACACATTATTAGCCGATACAGCACACAGTCCTAGATGCTTGGGAAATGTCCGATGTGCGATCTAATACAACAGCCAGCATAGTGACCTTGTTTGCTGTGTACTAATCTTGTTATGTTTCAATTTTTTTAATTAAAAAAACCCTTTATTTATAGGCTACCCTATCTCCCCAAAGGGACTCAGGCGGGTTTCCAATGAATATGGCAAACATTCAGTGCAAAAAAGAAAAACATACAATTTACATCAAGACAAAACACATTAGACAATATATACAGGAATTCTGCCAAGGAAAGTAATGGAGGAAGGTAGCAACTCTGCTTTACTGTAGTGCACCTTCTAAAAACACCACTCTTCAGAAAATTTGTTTACTTCTTGCTCATTCACACTAAAAGAGTAATTAAACAAACTCCTTAAAGAGCAGGGTTGTTCCAACCAGCAAACAGAAAATGAGGATTGGATCATACCTTTATAAGACAATTAAAAAATCATGCATATGCATACATTATACACACAGAGAGGCAGAGTATCCCTAATCCAAAATGCTTGGGACCAGAAGCATTTTGATTCTTTTCCTGATTTTGGAATATATATGCATATATTTACATTATGAGATATTTTGGAGATGGGACTCAAGTCTAAACTTAAATACATTTATGTTTGATATACACTTTATACTGAAGATCATTTTATACAGTGTTTTTAAATACTTTTTCATACATTGAACCATCGGAAAGCAAAGGCGTCACCTGCAGAGATATAATTTTGGAGTGTTTTTGGTTTCGGAATTTCAGGTGTGGGATGCTACGCCTATCACTCCCTCAATTTCACCCACATCCATGGCAGGCATTCTCACAGGTTGTGAGGTTTGTCGGAAACTAGGCAAGTGAGGTTTATATAGGAGGAAACCATGAAAATGAACAAAATTTGGCTACCACCCCCCCCCTCTAAAATTAGGATAGTATATAAAGAACAACACTCAGTAAACAGGGGAATTCCAGACAAGAATCAATCAGGACCAGCTAACACCTTCCAACAAAGGATTCCCCCAGGCAGTAACCAGCCAGGCTTAGAAGCTGCAAGGCCATTAAATGCCAATCAAGGTGGCCCATTGCAACATTCTCACTTGCCTCAAGCAGACAAGAGTTCTTTCTCTCACCCTGGACTTTCCACAGATATATAAACCCCACTGGCCTAGTTTCCAACTGACCTCACAACCTTTGAGGATGCCTGCCATAGATGGGGCAAAATGTCAGAATGTTTCTGGAAAGTGACCATACAGCCAGAAAACTCACAGCAACACAACAATAATATATGTTGTCGAAGGGTTTCATGGCCAGAAGCATTCTCTCCTGACCTTTTGCCCACATCTATGGCAGGCATCCTTAGAGGTTGTGAGGTCTCTGAGGATGCCTGGCATAGATGTTGGCAAAATGTCAGAAGACAATGCTTCTGGAACATGGCCGTACCGACCAGAAAACTCACAGCAACCCAACAATAATATATGTTGGGATAGCCTTTCATGGCCAGGAGCATTCTCTCCTGACCTTTGGCCCACATCAATGGCAGGCAACCTTAGAGGTTGTGAGGTCTCTGAGGACGCCTGTCATAGATGGGGTGAAACGTCAGGAAAGAATGCTTCTTGGACATGGCCGTACAGCCCAGAAAACTCACAGCAACCCAACAATATATGCTGCCGAAGCATTCTCTCCTTACCTTTCGCCCACATCAATGGCAGGCATCCTTAGAGGTTGTGAGGTCTCTGAGGACGCCTGCCATAGATGGGGTGAAACGTCAGGAAAGAATGCTTCTTGGACATGGCCGTACAGCCCAGAAAACTCACAGCAACCCAACAATAATATATGTTGCCAAAGCATTCTCTCCTGACCTTTCGCCCACATCAATGGCAGGCATCCTTAGAGGTTGTGAGGTCTCTGAGGACGCCTGCCATTAGGATTGCCATATGAATAAGGGGCAGGTACCTAAAAATAGGGAATTTTTCACAAAAATAAGGGACACTTCCTAAAAACTTGGAAATCAATCGATGATTTCCAAGTTTTTAGGAAGTGTCCCTTATTTTTGTGAAAAATTCCCTATTTTTAGGTACCTGCCCCTTATTCATATGGCAACCCTAACTGCCATAGATGGGGTGAAACGTCAGGAAATAATGCTTCTTGGACGTGGCCGTACAGCCTGGAAAACTCACAGCAACCCAACAATAATATATGCTGCCGAAGCATTCTCTCCTGACCTTTCGCCCACATCAATGGCAGGCATCCTTAGAGTTGTGAGGTCTCTGAGGACGCCTGCCCATAGATGGGGTGAAACGTCAGGAAAGAATGCTTCTTGGACGTGGCCGTACAGCCCGGAAAACTCACAGCAACCCAACAATAATATATGTTGCCGAAGCATTCTCTCCTTACCTTTCGCCCACATCAATGGCAGGCATCCTTAGAGTTGTGAGGTCTCTGAGGACGCCTGCCATAGATGGGGTGAAACGTCAGGAAAGAATGCTTCTTGGACGTGGCCGTACAGCCTGGAAAACTCACAGCAACCCAACAATAATATATGTTGCCAAAGCATTCTCTCCTTACCTTTTCGCCCACATCTATAGAGGTTGTGAGATCTCCGAGGACGCCTGCCATAGATGGGCGAAACGCAAGGAGAGAATGTTTCTGAGAGTTTCCCGTACAGCCCGGAAAACTCACAGCAACCCAACAATAATATCTATCTATCTATGGATAGATAGATCTATGGCGATATGACTGACGAGATTGTTTTTAGTGTTTTAATGCTTGCTGATGTATTGTTTTAGTTATGATTTATGTTTAATTGTGGTTTTTATTATTGCAATTGTTATGTATTGGCATCGTATGGGTGCCCAGTGTAAGGCACTGAATTTTGCCATCTATGTGTAAACCGCTTTGAGTCCCCCCAGGGGTGAGAAAAGCGGTATATAAATACTGTAAATAATAATCTTAATAATAATCTATCTAAGCAATCCTTGGTGTTCTCTTAGCCCTGTTCATGAGTTCCAGAACTTGGGACAGAAGGCTTGAACTCGTTGGCTCGTATTGTCCAAAGCAAAAGGTGGCAATGACAGGTTGAAACTTCAGCCTTTCCTTTTTCCTGTGGCTGCAGGCGCGGACCTTTGGGCTGCCCCCCGCCTTCCCTCCCCCTCCCTCGAGCCCCTCAGGTGCCTGCCTGCCTGCCTGCCTCGCGCCACAACATCCGGCTTCCCGGCTTCTCCGGGAGGGGAGGGGGGAACCTTGGCGCCCGCCGCGTTCGGAGCCCAAGCTCACAGGTGCGCCTCCCTCTTGCCCCCTCCCCTTCCTTGCTCACCTGCGCGCGCCTCGGAGGGCAGCCCCGCGCGCCCCTTGCCGCCGCCGGCGTCTGCTGCTTTTGCTGCTGCTGCTGCTCCCTCGGCCTCCGCCATCTCGCCCGGCGGCTCCTGAGGTGAGCTCACGCGCCCCGCCCAGCAGCAGCGCCTCCCTTCCTCCCTGCGAAGAGAAAGGGAACGTGGCCCCGGCAGGTGAGAGAAGGGGGAGGCGCGCGCCTGTGCCGAGAGAGCGAGCGTCTGCCTGGCCGCAGGAGGAGAGATCCCGAGGCGCTGTTGCTGCTCTGCTGCTGCTGCTACTGCGGGGGAGGGAGGGAGTGCCTCTGGCGCCACCTAGAGGGCAGGTTGCAACCCTGGCGCGGCTGGGCTGTTTGTTTTGGTCTGGAGCACAGGCGGATGAGCAGCAATCAACCAAGGAGGTGAACCAAAAGCCAGACAGCTTGCAATATAATAATAATAATAAAAATAATAATAAGAAGCAATATTTATTTATTTATTCGATTTTGTATTCCGCTCCTCCCCACAGGCTCGGGGCGGATAACAACAATGTATATGGGCATCATGTCACAGACATGCAGCCCTACAATAAAAAGCATAAAACACATTAAAAACACAATCCAACACTTTACGGGTGCAGGGTGACATACATAGGTTTCTTGAGGTATAATCCTTCTATGCCTAATTAAAGGCTAGCTCAAAGAGGGCGGTCTTACAGGCCCTTCTGAATGGTACTAGCTCAGAGATGGCTCGAGCGCTGTCCGGCAAAGAGTTCCACAGCGCTGGGGCTGCTGCAGAAAAGGCGCTCTGTCTGGTCGCAGATAGGTGACAGGAGCGGACTGATGGTATCGTCAGCAGATTCTGTTCATCTGACCGCAGTGATCTCGGGGGTAAATACGGGGTAAGGCGGTCCCTCAAGTACGCAGGCCCTAGGCCGTTTAAGGCCTTAAAGGTCAATACCAACACCTTGAAGGCGATTCGGTACTCAATAGGAAGCCAGTGCAGCTGCCGAAGGATGGGTGTGATGTGCTCCCTCACCGACGAGCCCGTCAGCAAGCGAGCGGCGGCATTCTGCACTAGCTTGAGTTTCCAAATTGTCAACAAGGGAAGGCCAACGTAGAGGGCGTTACAGTAGTCCAGTCTCGAGATGACCATCGCTTGGATTACCGTCGCCAGGTCGCTCCTGGACAGGTAGGGTGCCAGTCGCCTAGCCTGTCGTAGGTGAAAGAAGGACGCCCTGCTGACCGCAGAGACCTGAGACTCCATGGTCAGCAGGGAGTCCAACTGAACACCTAAGCTCTTAACCGAAGATGACGGGCTAAGCCGCTCGCCATCCAGGGTAGGCAACCGGCACCCACCCAGCCCAGGGCGACCGGGCCACAGAATCTCCGTCTTCGACGGGTTCACCTTCAGCCGGCTGGCACGCAGCCAACCAGTCACAGCTTCGAGGCATCGATGGAAACAATCGAGTACGGTGTCCGGCCTGCCATGCAATATAATAATAACGATACTGCTATACAAATACAAATATAAATATAAACACAAAATAATTAAATAAAACAAAATATTAAGGAACAACCATGCAAATATAATGACAATAATGCTATATAAATATAAATATAAAATAATTAAATAAAACAAAATATTAAGCAACAGCCATGCAATAAAATAACAATAATGCTATATAAATATAAAATAATTAAATAAAACAAAATATTAAGCAACAGCCATGCAATATAATAACAATAATGATATACAAATATAAATATAAAATAAATAAAACAAAATATTAAGCAACCATGCAGTATAATAATAATAATGCTATACAAAAATAAAAATAAAATAATTAAGTAATAAAACAAAATATTAAAAATAAAATAATAAAACAATACATGCAAATATTAAAATAAAGAATAATACAATCATCTCTCCTCTCTCTCTGGCATTACTTCGCGAACGAAGATTCTTAGGAAGGACTCATCCCACGCTTTTTACAAACATTAAAATCAAATAAGGAATAAGACATACAACAATAAAAAATATATAATAAAATAAATAATAATAAAAACTATGTGAATGAAGTGAATAATAATAATGTAATAAAGTAATAATACAGGAATAAAACTATGTACATTAAATAATTGTCATCATAATGAAACGTGTCAACAAATATCACATGCAAACTAAACTAACAAGGCAATATATTAACATAAATCCTAATGATAAAATATAAAACTAAAATAATAAATCATACAAAATAAAAACTGAAATAAATAGCAAAACATAAAATAAAATAATAATGATGAATTAAATGAGAATTGGTGCACACATTTATAAGACGCTTAAAGCATCATTTTTAAAGGGAAAAAATTCAAAATCAAAACACTAGGCAATTTCTGGTAGCTCACTTGTGCCTTTAAGAGCTCCCTTCTGCCGCTGTGGAGGGAATTAAGAGGGATGAATGTGAGCTGGTGGCACCACAGGGGGTTGCCTTGTTGTTGTTTGCCTTCAAGTCAATTCTCTAAGGCAGATTTATCACTGCTGTTTTCTGGGACTGAGAGCATGTGGTTTGGGCCAGGGACACTCCAAGGTGTTTCCTGGGAGCACATCTACACTGTTGAATGAATGCAGTTTGACACCCCTTGGCATACCATGGCAACAATGCAAGAGCTGGGAGTTTGGCACAGCCTTTAGCCTTCTGGTGCTTACAAACTACAATGCTGATGATTCCATAGCATTGAGCATTGACCGTATTTATTGTACAGTGCAGATCAGGCATGGGCAAACTTTGGCCCTCCAGAGGTTATGGACTTCAACTCCCACCATTCTTAACAGCCTTAGGCTGAATGGTGAAAGTTGAAGACCATAACTCCTAGAGGGACCAAGTTTGCCCATGACTGGTGTAAATATAGGCACCCTCCCCAGATGCAATCAGCTTGTCTTTTCTAAGTTTTCTCTGCCTCTCCTTCCCAGGTTTCCTTGGCAATGATGGCACTGCATCCTCATGTGATGCTGAGCTCACTCTGTCCCTGCGGCATCCCCCGCTTTCCCTCCGGATTATTATATAAGACTAGAGGAGGGACATTTGCGAAAGGATGGCTGGTTTCAGATTGGCAGCTCTTGTTCCTGCTGCAAGCAGACCTGTTGCCAATCTCCTAGTAACTTTGAAATCCTTTGGGGCCAAAGTACAGCAACTGAAAGCAGCAGCAGGTGGGAATATAAAGCTGCAGATCTCTTTGCAGAGGATTAAACGTATATCTACATTGTAGAATGAATTCAGTTTGACACCACTTGAACTGCTGCACCTCAATGCTATGGAGCCGTCGGATTTGTAGTTTCACAAGGCCTTCTTTGCCAAAGAGTGCTGGTGCCTCATTAAAGGACAAATCCCAAGATTTGGTAGCATCAAGCCTTGGCAGTTGGGAGTGCTGTCAAACTGTATTAATTCTACATAGAATCATAGGGTTGGAAGAGACCTCATGGGCCATCCAGTCCAACCCCCTGCCAAGAAGCAGGAAAAATGCATTCAAAGCACCCCTGGCAGATGGCCATCCAGCCTCTGTTTAAAAGCTTCCAAAGGAGCCTACACCACAGTCCGGGGCAGAGAGTTCCACTGCTGAACGGCTCTCAAAGTCAGGAAGTTCTTCCTAATGTTCAGATGCAATCTCCTTTCTTGTAGTTCGAAGCCATTATTCCACGTCCTATTCTCCAGGGCAGCAGAAAACGGCCTTGCTCCCTCCTCCCTATGACTTCCCCTCACATATTTATACATAGCTATCATGTCTCCTCTCAGTCTTCTCATCTTCAGGTTAAGCATGCCCAGCTCTTTAAGCCGCTCCTCATAAAGCTTGTTCTCCAGACCCTCGATCATTTTAGTTGCCCTCCTCTGGACACATTCCAGCTTGTCAATATCTCTCTTCAATTGTGGTGTCCAGAATTGGGCACAATATTCCAGGTGTGGTCTAACCAAGGCAAAATGGAGGGGTAGCATGACTTCCCTGGATCTAGACACTATACTCTACAGTCCAGATGTACCCTAAAACCCAGGCAGCACTGGTTCAAAAGGAGTGATACTCACAGTGAAGAAGAAACCTTTTGCTCCGAATGATTTGGTTTTTCAAAGCTTTCCGAATGGTATGAGATTGTGTTTAAGGGTGTAGCTACACTATAGAATGAATGCAGTTCAACACCACTTTAACTGCCGTAGTGCAATGTCATGGAATCATAGGAGTTGTAATTTAATGAGGCACCAGGAGTCTTTGGCAGAGGCCTTGTGAAACTACAAATCCCAAAACTCCATAGCATTGAGGTGTAGCAGTTGAAGTGATGTCAAACTGCATTCATTCTACAATGTAGATGTATCCTTAATCCTCTGCAAAGAGATCTACAGCTTTAATACTACACATCCCAAGATTCCATAGTATTGAGCCAGGGCAGTTAAAGTGAGGTCAAACTGCATTCATTCTACAATGCAGATGCATCTTAAGTAACTACAGCCAGCCCTCCATTTCCACATATTTCAGTGGGGATTTGTCCTTCTATGTAAGGATACGGTGTATTTTTCAACAGTTCCTTAAGAGTCAAAGTAAAAGAAATAATCTCTACAGCTGTTAATGAGTCTCATTTAAAAACAACACATTAACCTTAGCTGGAAACGAGAACCCTGGAGATGCTCCTTGCCACTTTGAACTGGATAAGGTAATTATATAGCACTAGACTTTCAATCTCAGCAATATGAACAGACATATCAATAATTAAATTGTTCTTAAACAAATGCATCCATTATCCTATTAGGATAATGATTTAGGTAACAAAATACATATCCCTTCAACTAAACATTTAGCAAGATGTGATTAAGGCCTCTACTACACTGCCTGTATCTTGGGAAATCAGACATGGCCATAGCAGTCCACACTCTTGTCACATCCCGAATAGACTACTGCAACGTGCTCTATGTGGGTTTCCCTTTGAAGACTGTTAGGAAGCTTCAAGTAATCCAAAGGGTGGCAGCCAGATTCCTCACCAGAGCGCTGTACAGGGAGCATACAACCCCCGTTATGTCAGCTCCACCGGCTACCCTCTAGGATCCTCTAGATCAGTGGTTCCCAACCTTTTTTTGACCAGGGCCCACTTTGACCAGGGACTACTCTCCAACATTAGTCCAAAAGGGGCAGGGCTGGTTAGCTCTGCAAAAAGGAATAGAAATTTTAAAAAATAAAGAGGAAGGAGGTTCACGAAACAGATTTTCATTCTCACGGTCCAGAGATTGGGAACCACTGCTCTAGGTTAAGTGGAATGTTGGCTGACCTACTTGTACCTCGTGGCCAGTTGGATAGACTTCAAGAACAACTATAATCAGCCAGTTTCAATTTATTTTAATTGTTTTTATCATTTGAGATGTTTTAAGGCTGAGTATGTGATTAGTGTAACCTGTTTCTGTGTGATTGTTTGTATTTTGTTTTTCATTTTGACAGTAAGTTCACTGTCATTATGTTTTTATATTGCATTGTTGTAATTGGTTGTTTTTGTTGTTTGGGTTTTTTTTGCATTTGTCAGGACATTGAATGTTTGCCTTTTTGTTGTAAACCACCGAGACCCCTGGGGTAGAGATTCAGAAAACTGCTTTGTATAGACTGCCTCAGCTCTAGTTTCTTAGATATGGTTGTCATGATTTTCTATGGGTGAGCAGATGGCAACTGGTATATGGCATATATATTATGTATCTTAAAAACTAGATTGGATAGGGGGAAACTGGTGCCATTTTTGGAATTAGGTCAGCTATACCCAGAAACAGGGCTAACATTTGAGGCACCAACATCTGTGTTGGCCAGTGTTATTAAACTGGACTGACCCCTTGGGACTAAACTAGAAACATGGAAGTGTCATATAATGCAGGTTTGGTTTATCCAATTGACCGAAGTCCTGAGGATTGGATTCTGCTGGTACTTTCCCTCTACTTTTCAGGCTCACATTTTCTTGACCTGTTTGTGGACTCCATCTTTTCAAGACTGAACTGTAGTGGCATTCCCTCCCCACAAAAGAGTTCTGATTGATCACAAAGTAACTGATCAATCTGATTTACAAGAACCAGATTCTCTGAAGTGCCTTCTTTTTCATCATCAGGCCCTTCTATTTCTCTGTCACAGTATGGTTGGAAGTGATTGGACTCAAGGTCATATGCCCCCAAAATGACCACCAAATTAAGAAATTATCTTCCTGGGAAGGGCTGCTTGGCTCTTTTTACTTGCATGCTGATAGGTTGTTTCAGCGGGCTTCCTAACACTTGCTGCATTTTTAATCTCTTAAGTGTTAATTAACATGGTTCCTGCTATGCTCTATTTTTGTTATGTTCGTTAAGACTGTACCTCCCCCTTCCCACTTGAAAGTGATAACATGGATTTAAGAGGGTTAAGTAGGAAGAAGAAATCTTCAAATAAAGTGTTTGCGATGTATTCAGTGTTACAGTAATCCCCTGGCAGCCACCATCTTTGGTAGTGATGTTTTTAAAAACCCACCATGCTCTTTGGAATGATGCTATGATGCAGCCTCATTCTTGTGCATTGGGGCGAATGTTGCTGCCTTGATAGGATGAAAATTTAAAAAGCAGAAGCACCAAAAACAATGGTACAGCAGTTTCATTTCTTATTTACTTGCTGAAATTGGTCAAAACTTTTCAATCAGATGTTCTAATGTTATGTTTCATTCTTACTTGAAATTACCCTTTTCACTCGTCTGGGAGGCAAAGCCAACAGTTAATTTTAAAGGTGCCCAGGATAATACCAAAAACAATGGCTGGGCGGTAGCACAGCTGGTTAATCACTGCCAACAGGAAGGTGGCAAGGTTGAAGACCGAGTCAGATTGAGCACTCGACTGTTAAGCCTAGTTTATTGTCCACCTAAGCAGTTTGAAAACAGCTGAGCTATGAGTAGAGAAATTAGGTACCACTTAAAGCAGAGGGATATTTTACGACCCCGTAAAAATGCCGGCGATCAAAGAACAAGGAGGAAATATGATCAAAATGGCTCAGTGTCATAGGGGATGAAGCGACAGCACCTCCCCGTGGCTGGAATCGAGCATAACCTCCAGGTGCCAGAGTTGGAAATGCCAAAATACCTCTATCTGTCGGCCTGTCCTGTATGTCTAAAACCGGCATTGAATGTTTGCTGTGAATGTGTGCATTGTGATCTGCCCCTTAGTCCCCCTTGGGGCGAGAAAAGTGGCATATAAATACTATAAACAAGTAAATAAAAATAAATACAATGAGGCTTGTAGAATTAAACATATTTATCTTCATATCTGAAGTCCAAGTTTATACTGCCCAAATGTATTTTATAGATGCAACTTCTGCTCACTCCAATGGTCTCTTATATTCCCTAGAAGTCTGGTACCTCAAGTAGAAGTTGTGTCCCAGTGCATCTTATCAATCAAACACACAAATTCCGATAAAGTAAAGTAGTAGTATTATTGAAAATAGGTGAGATCCAACATCGGATACATAAATTCCAAAATAAGCAAGTGTTAATTCACACTGGAGATAGTCTGTGGATAACGGAATGCCGATTTTTAATCCAAACGCCGTTGCGTTAAAAGAAATTATAATCCACACGTCGTTACGTGTAAATGGATGAAATTCACACTCGGTGAAGTAATCGGTGGTGCTCCGAAGTCGTCTAAAGCCGACGAGGACGCTGGTGCGTGGGCCCCTCCCACGTTTCGACCTAGATGGTCTTTGTCAAGGGTATGCGACAGGATGAGGAAAGTGTCCAAAATGATGGTTGACCAAATGTGTCTATATGAAAACATATGCAAAAACAGTAGGTAATACCCGGAATCCATAGAGCAACACACAGAAAATAGAGAATGCATCAAATAACATAAAATATCATATAGTAAACCACATGTGGTAAATATACAGTATGGAAAGGAGAGGGCAATATCCATACATAACGAAGGGCAAATAAACATACCTAGAGCATAGAGCGAGAAGTGTGTCTCTCTATGTGGTCATGGCAAATGCGAATCATCATAGTAATCAGTACAATTAAATACACAATAGAGGCAAGAGGCGCAGGTGTGGGGAGGGAAAAGGGGAAATGCACTCAGAGTAGACCTTAAAGGATCAGATCATGAATACGTAACTTTTCGTTTAACCCGCCAGGTGATTCGCAGTTGAGTTTTAAAATCCAGGCCGTTTCGGCACGTTTCAATAGTAACTCAGCATTGGCATGTGGGGGAATTTTAACCCGCTGAAGGCCGAAGAATCGAAGGGAATCGGGTCCATGGTTTTTTAGTTTGCAATGCAAGTAAAGAGGGGAGTCCTCCGACAGTCTCCGTACACGTGAATGATGTTCCGAGACGCGTAGGCGGAGACAACGTTTGGTTTCACCCACGTAGATGCTGCCACATGGACAAACCAGTCCATACACGGTGAAATCCGAATTGCAGGAATATGACCCTCGAAAGTTAATGAAATGTCCCGTGCCAGGGTTAAAGATGCGTTTGTCAGGGAACACAAATTTACACTGCGCGCAATGGCCACAGGGGTGGGTCTTCGGAGTCAAAATGCTCCTATATGTGGGTTCCTTTAGTTCTGTGTGTACAAGGACATCTTTGATATTTCTAGATCGCTTGTGGGCTATAATTGGGGTCTGTGTGAGTCCTGGGATGTCTTTTAAGTATAACCCAATACTTATTGATAACTTGCCTAATGCGGTTAGTGTTATGGGTTAATGTGAGTGGCCAGATGAGTCTGGTGATGGTTTTTTTTTGGTTTACTCACAAGTAGCGATTCCCTGGGGATTCTGGAGGCTCTGGTGCTGGCAGAAGAGATGACCGGTTCAGGGTAGCCCCTGGCTTGTAATTTTGAAGTAAGCATGTTCATCTCATGATCATAATCAGCTGGTGTAGATGAATTTCTTTTCAGACGTAGCATTTGTGCATAGGGAAGGTTATTTTTAAGACCATGGTTGTGGAAACTCGAATAGTGTAAGAGGGCGTTTCTATCAGACAGTTTGTGGTAGCATTTAATCAATATTTTGTTGTGATGAACATATGTGGTGACATCTAGGAAGTTGATGGTCTGGGTGTTGGATTCCAGTGAGAACTTAATGGAGGGTTCCCAGGAATTCATCCAATGATGTAGAGAGTCCGAGGTGATGTCCTTGGAGGCCACAATGTAGACGTCATCAATAAATCGTTTGTAGAACTTGACATGTCTGGCAATCGGATGATGGGGGTCGTTATACATGTGTTGTTGTTCCAGATGATGCATGTACAAGTTGGCTACAGAAGGCGTGAGTGGACTCCCCATAGCCACGCCCATTTCTTGTATGTAGAATTGTCCATCAAAAACAAAATAATTGTAATCGAGCACACAATCCACTAATTCATCCTGTCGCATAGCCTTGACAAAGACCATCTAGGTCGAAACGTGGGAGGGGCCCACGCACCAGCGTCCTCGTCGGCTTTAGATGACTTCGGAGCACCACCGATTACTTCACCGAGTGTGAATTTCATCCATTTACACGTAATGACGTGTGGATTATAATTTCTTTTAACGCAACGGCGTTTGGATTACAAATCGGCATTCCCTTATCCACAGACTATCTCCAGTGTGAATTAACACTTGCTTATTTTGGAATTTATGTCTCCAGTGCATCTTATGCCTATCAAGATAAGTCAATAGCAAGGTACCTAAAGTGGATTATCCATTGTGCTATCCTGTAATTTAAGAAACAAACACTGCACTTGTTCTATTGTAAGAAGTGGAATGAGTAGAAAAACCATCATACCAATGTTGCATCTTTACCATCTACTAAATATATTTTCAGTAGTAAAGGCCTGTAATTCAATCTGGCATTTATAGTTGTAAAATAATGAAATCAAGAAATATGTCGGCATTGTGCATTATTCTTTATTATTTAAACATTTGTCACAATGAATAGCTTTAGAACAAGCTAATGGTACTATATGTAGTTCAGGCATATGTAACTGGTACAGTTCAGTAGTACATAAACAACACTAAAACAGATGCACTGTAGTCTGAGATTTAAGTTACTAAAAATAAAAACAATATGAACATTTAGAGAGGAATGTAAGTACCAACTGTAATGTTCAGCACACTTGAAGGAAAAGCTAGTGCATAAACTCTGTACAACGCTTGCAGCTATGAATTCCATCTTGGATTAAGAAAACACAAAATGCTTCGTCCTTGGGAAAGACCCACAAGTACCATGGAGCTAACCCTTTCATTCTGCCTTTCCTTCAGCCACTTGCAAGGAAGTTCCCAGTTGCACCCCAAGGTCTCATGGGGTGAACGGATACTCATCCTTTTTATGCTCAGAAAAGAGAGTTCAGGTCCCAGACATTTTCTTGACCCATCACAGGCACCTTCATCTGAAAAGTCAAATGTTCACATTTTGGTTCTGCTTCAGTGATGTCAGATAACATGAAATCTGACAGTGGGTTTATGTAATACC
Organism: Anolis apletophallus; assembly: GCA_030556195.1. Classification (NCBI taxonomy): domain Eukaryota; kingdom Metazoa; phylum Chordata; class Lepidosauria; order Squamata; family Anolidae; genus Anolis; species Anolis apletophallus. The sequence continues at coordinate 139,739,244 of JARBWK010000003.1, forward strand.
AACTTTTGGTTTTATTAAATGTGTGCTGGATATTCCAGCACTTTATAAAAAGAGAAGTTCCTTTACATATGTGTATAAAAATTAAACTAAAATCATGTTTAGCATTGTAGAGATACTTAGGGGCATTAGAAGTAGGGCCAGCTGAAAAGCTGTGGTGTTCTTTATGGTAAACAAATACTGGTTTAAAGTGCAACAGCATTCTTTGACAGGACTCTTGCGCTGAGGTGCAGGAAACCTCCATGTTGGTGTTTTTTTTTGGAGATGGACTAAATGCCTTTATATTCAGGGTCAGGTAGGCTTCTCTCGAAAGTCTGTGATGGCCTTCCATAGCGTACATAATATACCACCTCTGCAAAAGAAATTCACAGCAATTTCAATTCACAACAAACAAGAATTATTATTATTATTATTAGTAGTAGTAGTAGTACTAGTAGTATGATCTTCACAATTATTTCGTTCAAATGAACAGCAGTCCTGGCTTATTCTCAAGTAGAAGCACAACCATGGCTTCAAAGTGTGGACTATGCATATTTCAAAAATAGTATTTCTACACTGTGAGAAACATTTGAATGTAATCCCTTTGATCTGCTATATAACTATGAAATCCTAATGGGGACTTTTATAATTGATGCTAAAATTCCTTCTCATTCCAAAATGTTCTAAATGTTTCTGTGAAATACATATTTTATTATACCACTATGCCACTCTTAATATTGAACCCCAATGGTGTTCTATCCAAACGACAGATCCCAGTCATTAGGTAAAGGTTGTTACGCAGCAGTGTATTTTACCCAGCGCCCACAGTTCAAACGCAAAATACTCACAGACCAGAGTAAAAATGAACAGAAAAATGAACTCTTTACCCAGCAGAGATGGAGCAAACTTGCAATGTTGCATACAAAAACAAGCAGTGCAACAAACTTACATAGTCTTTGTAAGAAACATAAAATAAGGCATCTTCATCTTAAATCAAACGAGAAAGCAAAAATAAACCTTGAGTAAATGGCTATTCCACTATAGCCTCCTCTAGAGTACTGCACCGGGAATGTGGCGCAGCTGGCTGGGAGTCAGTTGCATAAGATCTCTACTGACCAGAAGGCCATGAGTTTAAGGCCTGCCCGGGTCGGGGTGAGCTCTCGACCAATATCTCATAATATCTTATTGCAATATCTCATAAAAAGTGATTCAAGAAGGATACTGACAAGCTGAGCAAGTCCAGAGGGTGACTAAAATGATCAAAGGTCTGGAGACTATGAATCTCTATGGGGTGGAGCTCAAAGAGAAGGTTGAGAGGACACATGGAATAGTGTGGTGGTTCTCAACATTTGGGTCTCTGGGTGTTTTGGCCTACAATTCCCAGAAATCCCAGCCAGTTTACCAACTGTTAGGGAGTTGAAGGCCAAAACATCTGGGAACCTATAGGTTGAGAATCACTGGAATAGTGCAATGACAAATTGGAACAACTGCAGACTATGATATTGGATTGCATGGTTTTAAGGTTTTATATGTTTTGGTGATTGTTTTAATGTAATGTTTTTAAATATTTAATATGTTTTTAATTTTAATCTAATCTAATTTAATTTTTTTGGAATTGTATGTGTTTTAAGTAATTGAATAATTGCCTCTATGTAAGCCACCTTGAGTCCTCTTCGGGGTAGAGCAAGGTGAGGTAAAAATAGATTAAATAATAAAAAAAATGTTTTTATTATGTATGTTTTTGGCTTTGAATTGTTGTCTCTATATGTAAACTGTATTGAGTCCTTTTCAGGGTTGAGAAGATTGGGATATTAATATGGTAAATAAACAAACAAACAAACAAACATGTTAGCAGTATTTAAATATGTGGAAAGATGTCATAAGAAAGAGGGATCAGGGTTGTTTACCACTGCCTTGGAGACTAGGACTCAGAGCAATGGGTTCAAATTACAGGAAAGGAGATTCCACCTGAACATAAAGAAGAACTTCCTGATTGTAAGAGCTGTTCAGCAGTGGAACTCTCTGCCTCAGAATGTGGTGGAGGCTCTTACTTCGGAGGTTTTAAAACAGAGGCTGGATGGCCATCTGCTGGGGGTGCTTTCATAGTGCTTTTCCTGGATGGCCCATGTGGTGTTTTCCAGTTCTAGGATTCTAGGATGATGCTGGCTGCAGTTAGTGGTGAAATATATGTAAATTCTTAGTTGAGATCATTCATTCAGAACATTCAGTTGGTACCAATGAACCATCAAAGTAATAAAAATATAGCATGGATACCAAACGTTTAATGGATCTCAGTTTTTTTGCCTGGGATAATGAATATGTGTTTTTGTTACTTTTTAGCCCTGGAATTAATTTCAGTATGTAAAGTGGCACAAATTATTCTACTTCTGCTGGGTGAAATCCAATGCAACAATCTGTTCGAGGAAAGGCAACCACCAGGAGAGCATTTTCTCTCTGCCTAGATTTCACATACTTCAAATCTGCTCGGTCACACTGAGAACAACTCAATGGAGATTTAAATATATGTAAGGGAATGCAACAAGAAAAAAGGAAGAACAGACACCTAGCACGTGATATAGCCTATGGAAAGACAACATAAGGAATTTCCTCATTTCAGCAACTGTTATAGTTTTAAAAGGATACAAAAGTGTGCCCATCTCATCTACTGATTTCTACTCACAGAGCAATTTTGGTGCCTGTGCTCCATGACATGTTTAGGGGAACATTGGAAAATAAGATTTATGTAACTGTGTGATAAATATTTGTTAAATATTTAATGACTCATTGATGGCTTTCAGCCTCAACACCTTGTCCACAAAAGTTTAGTAGTAGTTTTTGCTACTTCTTGCAAAATAATATTAACCCCTCTCAAAAAAATTGCAACTTCTTGCAAATTATATTGATCCCTCTCAAAAAAACGAACATTTCAAGTACGAAAAAGTAGTTTACCTGAGCCTAAGGCATTTTAGATCATCACGCGTAACATAGCAGAGAACATCCATTAGTGTGTAACCTTCTTCCAAAATCTAAAACCAAGAAGCAATGATGAAAGTTATTCCAGTTGTGTCACTCATTGTCATTGTTCCCACAATGTTCAATAAAATCCTTAATAAAATTCGGTGACTGAAAAATTCACAGTTATACTAAAACAATATGGCCCATTCCAAAGAATTCTGATTTTCTGGCACATGGCAGTTAATCTCTCTTGAAGATGGCTTGATATCTTGAAAGGCTAGTTTTCACAACAGGATCCATTCACATGGTGAGCTACATCAGTGAAATGTGATCATCACAAACAAATGCACAAACAAACAGTTGACTGTTCCAAAGATAACAGTTTCACATAAAAGTAAAAACATATAATCTAGTACTGGTTGAATACACCTTATCTGAAATATTTGGAACTAGCTCAATTTTGGATTTTGGAATACTCTATTTACATATACATACATAATGAAAGTTATTTCACACAACATTTGGAATAATTTTGTATGACGTAAACTGTGTACACTGAACCACCAGAAAAGGTGCCATTATCTCAGGCATGTGGACAATTTTGGATTTTGGAGCATTCTGGATTTTCAGGTAAGTGATGCTCACTCTGTATATAACACAGAAAACAGAGGTACTGTGCTATAAATTCACCAAAGTTCATGTCAGATCCATCTACTTCCAAACATATTCTAAATTCCTCGTTTTCAACATTTTCCCATATATTTGCAAAAATGTGTAATGTTCCTCCAAATAAAGTGGGACTTTCATCACATATGCATCACACAGGATTCTTATATATTACAGTGTTCCCTCACTACTTCGCGGTTCACTTATTGCAGACTCGCTGTTTTGTGGATTTCAAAAAATATTAATTTAAAATATATATCATGGTATTTTCGCTGTTTGTGGGGTTTTGCCATCTCCGCTTTCCAAGGCACTTTCCTTCCTCAGTCCTCCCTCCAGCCTTGAAGGGCCTTTTCTTCCTTTCATTCACTTTATTTTAAGTTTGTAAAGACTTAAAATAGTGTATAACTACTAACATAATGTATAAATATTAAAATAAAGTATCCCTACATCACGGTTTTTCACTTATTGCAGGTGGTCCTGGAATAAGTGAGGGAACACTGTATTTTACTTGTCCTCTTCTACATCTACTGTACATCACATTTATTCCGTATTATATCACCTTTTTTTGCATTCCTATCGTTTCTTTGTTTGAATCTATGGAACTTCTTTGATTACATTCATTATAGCATTTAATAAGAAGAAGAGGAATAACTTTATTTGTAGACTGCCCTATCTTCCCAAAAGGACTCAGGTTGGTTTCCAATATATATGGCAACCATTCAATGCCAAAAAGGAACAAAACATACACACAAATTACATCAAAATAAATCACATCAAACAATATATAAGCAGCTTAACATAAACTTAATAGACAAAAATAACCAAAGATAAACACTTATATGACCCATACAGACATTAATGGATAGTATATTTATCACTGGGCAAAACATCTAAAAACTAATAGCTAAAACCTGAAAAAGTGATGAGGTGATTTGCAGCAACCAACAGGCTAAGATCAGTCCTGTACCTAGACAAGATTTAACTTATCTAGGTGAGGATGTAGATTGAGACCTGTTAGTCTTCCTCCTCCTCCTATTCTATAGTGCATAGATGGGGTTTTAGCAACTTTTTAAAGGCAAGGGCAGTGGGGGAAGCTTTTAGTTATTTTGGGAAGGAGTTTCAGAGGCAGGGAGCAATCACAGAGAAGGCCCCCTCTCTCATTTCGACGAACTGCACTTGAGATGGGGGTGTTATCGAGAGTAGGGCTCCCTCTGCAGATCGCAATGCTCAAGCTTGTTTGTACGCGGAAATACAGTTCTGCAAATAGTCTGGGCCTGAACCATTTAGGGCTTTATAGTTAATAACCAGCACTTTGCATTTAGTCCGGAAGCAGATCAACAGTGCCGCAACATGGAGTCATCCTCTCACGATATGGCGCTCCAGTTAATAACTTGGTCACTGATCTCTGAACTAATTGCAGCTTCAGAAATATCTTCAAATGCAGCCCCATGTAGAGAGAGGGAGAGCATTGCAATAGTCCAGACAGGAAGTAACCAAGTTGTGGACTACCGTTGCCAGATCTGGCGTCTCGAGGTATGAGTGCAGCTGGCACACAAGTTTAGTTGTGCACAGGCACTCCTGGCCACTGCCGACACCTGAGGTTCCAGGGTCAGCGATGAATCCAGGATCACCCCTAGACTGCGAACCTACAATATGCACGTATTGTTTTATGTTACAATATATAATTTTATGTGCAATAAATACATGCATATTTGGATTTTCAACTTATTAAAAAAAATTAAGATAAAGGGGGAACTTTAGCCCTGTGAATGTTTTTGCAGACAGTTCTCATAATCTTCATTTATTGCTGGCCAATAATAAATGACTGCAGGAGCCAAAACACAGTCCAAAACATCTGCAGGGGTAAAGACTCTCCATTCTGAAGTTCATGCTTTTTCTGCTGTCATTTTCATCTGTAAGAATTTGTAAAAATATCAGAGAACTAGAATAATTTGGATCCTTTTTCAGGACGCTTTACAGAAATTATAGCTAAACTACGACTAGACAGAGCAAAATAATCTATCTGAACTATTTAAGTCAAGGAGGAGACTAATTGAAGTTTGTACACTCTAGATATGTATAGTACAATGAGAATAAAATATGAAAGAAAAGATGTGAATTACAAACAATTATCATTTCAGTACTGCTAAAATGTCCAAACATCATACTACCAAAATTTGATGAAGGTAACTGCTTTAAAATAGGCAGTTTTCCCACATTTATTGCTTTGTTGAATTTCAACTGCAAATAGTGAGAAGCCTTTCAAACCTATTAATGTTACCCACTCCAGTCTCAATGAAAGAGAACTTGCTTCACTTGAAGAAGTTCCTAGACAGCGGTCCCTTCTACACTGCTATATAAAATCCAGATTATTTGCTTTGAATTGGATTATCTGGCAGTGCAGGCTCATATAATCCAGTTCAAAGCAGATAATGTGGATTATCCGATTTGATAATTTGGATTATATGATAGTGTAAAAGAGGCCCGAGTCTCCAGCAAGCTTTGCTAATTGGTCACTTGATCAATTATAGTTCCGTGAATGTACTGAGCATAAATCAGTTCATTATGAACATAATGAACATGTCTTTAAGTACATTGTTCTGATTTTAAATCTGGACAGTTGAACAAATCAACAATGCTTTTTTATACCCTCAGTTCTCTTTTCCTTTTCCTTTCCATTCCCCTTCCATCAAAATGACAGGTAAAACCAAATTAAAATATGTGCCATTTGACCTCTAAATCGTAGAATCTAACAAGTTTACAAACAGAACATACCTAAGGAAATATCTTTCCTACCCTGTTTATAGTTTCTTCATCAGCTCCATGTACTCTGAGCCAATTGGTAAGATCTGGATCTTCAGCTCTTCCATCGGCATTGCTAAAGCGAGAGACAGACGTGCCAGGAATATCTAAAACAATATTTCAGTATAAATCAATTAAATATCTGGAGCTGCACATATTCTTAAAAAAGGTCCCTACTTCCTGCAATACTTTCCAAAGCTTAAACATTTTTTGAATTTTTTAAAAAACTCCACCTATTCTCTAGAAGAGAATTGCACAACATATGACCCACGTGCCAGATGCTGCCTGCAAAGAGCTTCCCTGCGGCCCATGAAAGATAGGGAAGGGAAGGGTCAAACAGCAAGGGCTTGCCCGGCCACTTTGCCAGTTTTGCACCATTCCCATGGGAACGCCAGGAGGCTGGGGAAGGGGTAAGGCTTCCCCTTGTTCCTCGGGTTTTGGAGGATTTTTATTAGCTATCCAGGGGAAGGGGGGAGAAAAATCAGTGAATCACTTGTTTAGCTAACTATGCAAAATGTCTTTTTTTCTAAATAAGATTTGTATCTATAACCCATGCCTTGAAGAAGCTTTGCAGTTCCTGAATAGGCAAGCTATTGGTATGTCAAACTCATCTTTCCAAAGACGGCCTTGCAAAAAAAATGTGATAAAGTGCTTTTAAAGCTGGGGGCAAAGTAAGCAACAGCAGTGATAAAGCGAGACTAGGGAAAGCTTTGATTGCATGAGCTTTCTTTGGAAAAAGCTTTGAGGAGCAATTGCTTTTGAAGGTCCTATGAGAACACTAAATAGCAAGGTCAGGATAATTCATGCCACAATATTTCTGATTAATTGGTATGAAGGGAAAGCTGGGCAGCAAAGAAAGCTGGCAGGGAGAAAATCAATGGATCTGGATGAGAGGAACCATCAAAAAGACCAATAAATGAGTCCAAGAGCAAATCAATCCCATGCTATCACCAGAAGCCAAATAACTAAACAGAGGCAGATTTAGCAAGAAATGACAACTCATTGGAAAAGATTATCTGGTGGAAGGCTGTAGGAAAAGAAGACCATATTATAAATGAATTGATCCAATCAAAGAACCCATGGCCCTGAGTATGCAGGAAGTTAACAGTGTAGTGAACAACAGGCCCTCTTGAAGGTCTCTCATCCACAAGGTCTCCACAAAATGAATCCAACCTGATATCAAACAATAATAACAAAGAAAAGCACCTATTGGCTGAGTCCTAAGCTTCAGGTGTTTGATTTCCTGTTCTTTTTCTTCTATAGCATGGTGCAGCAGGGCCTGAAATTCTCTTTCTTTCTGCACTAGTTCTTCTAGTAGTCTATTAAGGAAGACAGAGAGAAAAAGAGAAAGTGAAACATCACTGAGTTGCCAAGAGCATCCTTTTCACATTAGCGAGAAGCAGAAATCCGCAAAGCAAATTTAATTTCTATTTACACCTTCAGTAACGTACTCTAAAATCAAGTTTCTACAGTTCATGAAGAAGCACATTATTTGTGCTTTACCAACACAGGAGGCATTTACTATGTTTATTTCTGCATTCCACCACAACCCATGAAATCTAAAACTAAGTATATTTACTGAAATGGATTTAAGTTGGTTCTTTCCTACAAAATTTCAAAGAAATCATATGCTTTAAAATCATAGCTAAAAAAATTGCATGTCTATAAAAGAAACCATTACAAGCAAGCTGAAGAGGCTGCTAAAACAAGTGCTTAAAAGCATCTTCTGATGAGTTGCACTGATGGAAAACAATGGATGTCCTAAAAGAGCTGACTCCAAAGAGTGAGAGGTGGGGGGATGGAAATCCAGCATGTTAATACTTTGCTACTAACCATCTGGACTGATGGAACTCTTAGTAAGTCCCTTGGAGACAAGTCATAATACTACATGGGGCAGGTATTAAGTAAATGGTGTAACAAATGATCAAGTGAACATTTAAAAAATATTATCTATGTCTGGAGTGTTAATCTCTAGCAATTTTGAGGATAATAAAACTGGGATTCGTTTCCTCTTCTTCCTCCTCTATTTTGCTTCCTTCTCTTTCTTTGCCCCTGCGGTGTTAGGCCATTTAGGGTCTTCTTGTTTGCCACAATACAATACAATAAATACAATACAAGCAGAAATGGACCCAAATGTACAGCCTTAATAGGAAGTGTTTATTATTCGAGAGATCTGAACTATTAATACATTCAGTGAATAATACAAACTTTTAAGGAATAATTAAAATGAATACAGAATCTAGGATTCATCCTACTTTTCTTCAATTAATGTTCATTGGGCTATATTAACTTGAAAAGAATTCTAGCTCAGCAATTTAGCAACAAAAATGTAACATTTTTCTATCTCTCATTATCTGATGTACTGATTTTTAAAAATACTTATTTAGCTCCAGGAATTGAAGTTCTACACTATATTTAGAAACAATGAAAACCAGATTTTGCAGATATACCATCTAAGTATTAACTAACTGGAATTTATTTCTGGTATCTCAGTCATTAGGATAACATTGTGGTTGTTCAAAATGACAAATTACCATGAGTGCCAAGGCTTTAACAAACACACTTATACTGAGAATGCAAGAATATTTTGAAAGAAGCCCTTTAACTTGGAGCAAAATCTAAGTTAGATTTATGCTGATGCCCTCCTCGATAATCTGGAAAATTGTGTGCAAAATAATATACTGTCTACATCCATGGTGTCAAACTTGTGACCCTCCAGGTGTTTTGGACTCCAGCTCCCAGAATCCATTGCCATTGAATAAGCTGGCTGATGCTGTAGGGAGTTGGCCCACACATCTGGAGGGCCACAAGTTTCACACCTCTAGTCTACATGGCTGTCCTTCCCAAATCTAAGTTATGGTTTTTTAAATATTTCTGGGAGCTATTTGTCTTTTGGGAAGATGGCGGTTTTGCTTCTTCTTTCCCAACAACAGCTTGCTGTGCTCAGTTAGCCGTGCTACATCCACTGGACTGGGATGTCACCATGGAGCAGTGGTTCCCAACCTTTTTTTGACCAAGGACCACTTGACCAGGGACCACTTTGACCATGGACTACTTCACCAGGGACCACTCTCCAACATTAGTACCAAAAGGGTTACAAATCAGTTTTTGGTCAATGTTAGATTTGGTTTGGTTATTTGGAGTGCCGATTCAGAAAATTGCATTGGATAGACCACATCAGTTTCTAGTTTCTGATACATATGCCATCCAGTAGCCACCATCTGCTCGCCCCCAGAAAACCATATTTAATAAGCCTTGGGGGTTTTGCGAGACCAGTCGCTGTCATTGCATTGGTGTAGTAACAGTGAGGCCATGGACCATATTTTAGTTCTTGTGGACTACTGGTGGCCCACTGACCACAGGTTGGGACCCACTGCTGTGGAGGAAATACTGAATAAGACCATGTCAATTTCAAAACAAGGGGATCAACTTGATGAAAATTTACACATGGATTATACAGGAATACATCTTACAGTGTAAATGTGGCAGGAAGTAATCTCTCCAGATTCTAAATGCTTACCTATTGGTTTCCAATTTTAGCCTTCCAAGTTGAACATTAAGGGATCTCTGAGCAGCTTGGGATTCATGGGATACGCTGGAACTGAGTGTGCTCACTCCTGAGGTAGCTATTGCATCATCTAGTACCAGGCAAGGATGTTGATTTGGTGGGTTTGGGGGTTGCTCTTCATGTTCTTCCTCGCCTTCAATGTCCTCGCACTGATCTGCTGTATCACTCTCAGATGCTAAACTGAAGTGCGTCCTCAGTTCTGTTACAGAGCAATACAATTGGAAACAGGCATGATGGGTTCTGCAGCTTGCATTTCTCCAAAGCTAGTATAATAAGCTTGACAATTTTTAGATAACAGCTTGCACTCATTCTCCAGATAGAAACCACAACACAATTCCTGAAACGAGCCCTGAGAGACAACCTTCCATATTTGATGCAAAAGAAGAAAGAAATCAAGTTATTACATTTCGTGCTGGAAGAACTTGGAACAGTGTCCCTGCTCCATAAGGAAACTAAAGAGCTACAAGGAACAGGGTCTTTTTGGTAAAGGCTACCATGTCATGTAATTTAGATAAAATATAACCCTGCTAAGCCAGCTTCTTGTCATGTTTTATAAGATTAGTTGGAAAAGCTATGTTCTTGGGAACAATTTTGTGCTTTTTTTATCATTGGAAAAGAAGCTATAATTGCAGGGAAAAAATGAAAAGCAACCTTTGTAGTATATAAAAAGAGTGCGTTTTTCAGTTGCAACACCTATTAATATAAATAACACTTGGATGATTTAGATTTGCATTATATCTGCCAGGCAATGCAGTCTTATCATCTCATAAATGTGCATTGCTGCTATACATACAATGGAAGGCTTTAGGGATTTTTCAAAAATAATCTCTAAAGCTTTCTTTCTAATCACTTAGCTAGAGTACTTTTCGCATAGGAAATGCTTTTAGTGTTTACTTTTTGCTTCAGGGCTTTTTATTTTTCATGCAATTTACTACATTCCCACCCCCACCACACCTCACCCCCACAGCCCAAATGTATTTGAGAAACCCATACAGACTAAATTACATGATTCCTATTATTCTTCTGAAATGTGCAAATTCAAGGACTGGTGGCTCTACATGCTTTGCTTTTCCTTCCGCATCACTTTCTCCTTTATACCATGGTTGATTAGACTGTAAGCTTGTGTGCAAGAACTGACTTGCCTTTTTATTTCTGCATAGTCCTTAGAAAACTATAGGCTCTTTATGAGAAAACTACTATGCTTTAAAAAGAATTTTCCTTTCCTTTCCTTTCTTTCTTTTTTTGAGAAACTGCAAGTCGCTTCTGGTGTGAGAGAACTGGTCATCTGCAAACACATTGCCCAAGAGACACCTGGATGTTTTAGCATCATATGGGAGGCTTCTCTCATGTCACCACATGAGAAGCTGGAGCTGACAGACGGGAGCTCACCCCACTCTCTGGATTCAAACCACTGACTTTTCAGTCAGCAGCCCTGCCGGCACAAGGGTTTAACCCGTTGTACCACCAGGGGCTCCTTGCTAAATCTAACTACATTTTGATTATTTTATCTTAATAGCATAAGTTTAAATGTGATTCATATGCTTAAATGTGATTCAATTAACTTGTTATATACAAGCTGACAGTTAGTCCATCTAGATTGAGGGAAACTTGGAGGATGAGCCTGGTTTCTATTCCCTGAGCCACTGGTGGCTATCTCCTCCTACTGGGATGTGAAGTGGCCAGAAATCTACTAGTAGTTTCAAACCTTTTAAAACATTTGTTTTTTTTAAAAAACCAGTTGTAATGTTAGAACAATAAAAACTGAGTAGATAAAGAGTGGGATTCTGCTGCAGCCAATCCTACTGTAGTTTTGTGTGTCCTGCTTACAACAGACAGGTAAACAGCAATTGACTCCAAAATCCCTTACTGAGCATGTTTTGAACAACAAATACAAAGAAAATGGGAGGTCAGCTGACAGTTATTTCATTTCAAACATGCATATGTGTTAGTTTAGAATAAAAGCTGGATTTCCCCCTTTGAAGTATGACCTTATTTTTTGTTGTGGTACAGCAGTGGTTCTCAACCTGAGGATCCCTAGATGTTTTGGCCTTCAAATCCCAGGAATCCTAACAGCTAGTAAACTGTCTGGGAGTTGTAGGCCAAAACACCTGGGACCCACAGGTTGGGAACCACTGTTATACAGAAACCTATCCCTATTGTTTCCCTGTTATTTCTTCCTCTGGTACCAAAGTTCCTATTGAAGAAGTAATGGTCAAGAACACAGCTACTTTGGTAACTGAGGTATATCTCTACATTATGTTTCCTGGGGGCATGGTTCCCCATGTTTTAAGAACATAAGAACATAAGAAGAGCCATGCTGAATCGGGCCTCAGCCCATCTAGTCCAGCATTCTGTATCACACAGTGGCCCACCAGTTGTACACAGGGATCTCTAGCAGAAAGGAGGGCAAAACTTGGTATCCATGAATCTGTCTAATCCTGCCTTGAAGCTGTCCAGGCTGACAGCTGTCACAACCTCCTCTGGAAGTGAGTTCCATAACCCAATGACCCTCTGGGTGAAGAAATATTTCCCTTTATTAGTCCTAACTTTCCTACCTTGGAGCTTTAGGGAGTGCCCCCCTAGTCCTAGTGTTGTGTGACAGAGAAAATATTTTTTCTCTATTCACCCTTTCTATCCCATGCATGATTTTATACACTTCGATCAAGTCACCTCTTAAACGCCGTCTTTCAAGGCTGAAAAGACCAAGGCGTTGCAACCTGATTTCGTAAGGAGCTGCTCCATCCCTTGGATCATTCTTGTTGCCCTTTTCTGTACCTTTTCCAGTTCCGTTATATCCTTCTTGAGGTGCGGTGACCAGAATTGTACACAGTACTCCAGATGTGGCCTCACCATAGATTTGTAGAGAGGCAATACAACATTTGACGACCTATTTTCGATTTCCTTCCTGATCATGCCAAGCATAGAATTTGCTTTTTTTACTGCTGCTGCGCACTGGGTTGACATCTTCATTGAGCTGTCCACCAAAACCCCAAGATCCCTTTCCTGGTTTGTCTCGGAAAGCTTTGACCCCATCAATTGGTAGGTGTAGTTGGGGTTCTTTGCCCCGATGTGCATGACTTTACACTTGTTTAGGTTAAAATGCATTTGCCACTTTGTTGCCCATTCACTCAATTTCGAGAGATCTTTCTGGAGCTCTTTACAATCAGTTTCATTTTTAACTACCCTGAACAATTTAGTGTCGTCTGCAAACTTTGCTACCTCAGAATTTACTCCTACATCCAGGTCATTAATGAATAAATTAAAAAGTAACGGACCCAAAACTGAACCTTGGGGTACGCCACTTCTCACCTCTTTCCACCCAGAGAAATGTCCATTTATTACCACCCTTTGTTTCCTACAGTTTAGCCAGGTTCCAATCCAGGACAAGACCTGTCCTCTGATTCCATGGCTGAAGAGCTTATTTAGGAGCCTTTGGTGAGGGACTTTGTCAAAAGCCTTTTGAAAGTCAAGGTAAACAATATCGACTGGGTCCCCTTTATCTATGTGTTTATTTACACCCTCAAAGAATTCTAACAAGTTAGTAAGACATGATTTGCCTTTGCAGAAACCATGTTGATTTTCCTTCAGCAATGCCTGTTCTTCTATGTGCTTAGTAATTTTTTTCTTTAATAATGGTTTCCATCACTTTGCCTGGAACTGAGGTTAGACTAACTGGCCTATAATTTCCTGGATCACCCCTGGATCCTTTCTTGAAGATCGGAGTTACATTTGCCTCCCTCCAGTCCTCGGGTACAGTGCCTGATCTTAGAGAAAGGTTATATATTTTGGCTAGAATTTCAGCAATTTCACACTTGAGTTCCTTAAGAACTCTGGGGTGGATGCCATCTGGCCCTGGTGATTTGTTGACATTTAGTTTAGTAAGGCATGTGAGAACATCTTCCTTGTTTATCTCTATCTGGTTTAATTCATTTAATTCCCTCCCTGAAAAAACTGACTCAGCTGCAGGCATATGTTGTCTGTCCTCCTGTGTGAAAACGGAGGCAAAGAAGTCATTTAGCCGCCCGGCAATCTCCTTGTCTTCACTTATTGTCCCTTTCTTACCATTTTCGTCAAGTGACCCAACTGCTTTTCTAGTTGGGTTTCTACTTGATGTACTTAAAGAAGTTTTTGTTGTTTTTTTAATGTTCTTAGCTATGTGTGCCTCAAAATCTCTCTTGGCTTTCCTGACGGTTGCTTTGCATTTAGTTTGCCAGAGCTTGTGTTCCTTTCTGTTCTCCTCAGTAGGAAGAGCCTTCCATTTCTTAAATGAGTTTTTCTTCTTTCCAATCACATCTTTTACTTCATTTGTAAGCCATGCCGATGTCCTCTTGACTTTCCCGCCTCTTTCTTATTTTAGGAATGCATTTTAGTTCGGCTTGTTTTAAAGTATTTTTAAACAGTTTCCAAGCATTTTGGAGGATTTGATTTTTTTACTGTTCCTTTTAGTTTGTTCTTTACTATTTTTCTCATTTTGGTGAAATTCCTTTTGAAAATTTAAGGTCTCTGTGTTAGTTTTCACTGACAGTTTGCTATCCAAACTTAAGTTGAAGGTTATTGTGTTGTGGTCACTGGTACCTATGGGCTCAGTTACAAGGACATCTTGAATGAGATCTTGTTCATTAGTTAGCACCAAGTCCAGGATCCCCTTTCCCCTGGTTGGTTCCATGACCATCTGCTCAAGGGAATAATCAGCTAGCATGTCGAGGAACCTTGTCTCTTTTCATGCGTAGAACAAGAATTTAGCCAATCTATTCGGGGATAGTTGAAGTCCCCCATTATGACTAATTTATTGCTTTTTGAGGCCTGTTTAATTTCATTTTCCAGATAGCAGTCTGCCTCTGGAGTTTGGTTGGGAGGGCGACCATAAAGGTATGTGTTTGCTTTGGATGCAGTAGCCCATATGTAAACCAATAAAACTGAAGTGTGTGCCACAGGCATATGGAGCAAGGTCTAATTGGCCCTAGGCCCTTGATGTGCTGCCCGCAGTGTATATGCCATATGGAAAAAAGAGGAGCAGCTGCTTCAAGCACTATAAGATTAGTAGGGACTTCTAAAAAGAACTGAGCTTCATTGAGAAGCATACAAAGAAGAAGGCTCAAAATGCTTTAACCATAAACATCTTCCACCTGGCAGCCACCAGTAATACTGTATATAAAGCAGAACTGGAAAAGGTGTTGCCTTCCCATCAAGTCTCATTAGTTCTACACAAAGGAGGCAGTGATAAATAATGATGCACAAAAGACAACCATTTCCACAGAAATTCTTTCTATATTTCTGTGGAAATGGCTCGGGGGTTGAGAAGAGCGGGGTAAAATCCTGAAATAAATAAATAAATATTGTGTGTGCTTGGGATTTAAAGAGACATTAAAATGAGTGGGAAGCATCTTACCTGGAACCAGAATAGTAATCGCTGTTTGTACAGCTTTGCGAATTATGCTGTCTAGTGCAAACATCCAATGTGGCTTGATATTGTGGGTTCTGAGAACTTTATTCACCTAGGGGGAAAAATTGAATTAGAATATGATGTTTGTTTTGTTTCCTGACAAAAAAACCCTGCAGTCTTCCAAAGTTAACTAACTGCCTGTCTTTGAAACAGTAAGTCATACTTCCGTAAACTGGTATATGAGTAAACCTTCAGTACAAGTTAACTTTCTGAATTGGTAAAATGAATGCATCTATTCACTGTAAAATAAAAAGCAGTCAATTGTGCAATTAATTTTTATTACAATAAAGCCTTAACAAAAGGCAGCACAAAATAAACAAGTGTGCCCTTAATATCCAGGCCTGGCAATGCATCCAGAGAGCAAGCTCGATCAACTCTGGAGTAAGAGATGTGGAAAGGAATGCCTGTCAGCCTCTTCATTCCAAAGGCTGGGAAGAAGGCTGGGGCTTGTCATACTTAGCAGAAAGCAATAAAACATATAACTGAACAACATTACGGACTGGTACCTTTCCCCACTGATTTTTTTTATTACATGAATTTAACATTTTAACATTTTCTCCTGGAGAAATTCTATTATGATAGAAGTTCCACATCCAGCCAGTTGTGGTGCTATGGAATAAGTGTTGGTATATGATCCAGGGAAAGGAGCCCCCGGCAGCGCAATGAGTTAAACTCTCATGCCGGCAGTACTCTCATGTCGTCGGTGCCGGACAGTTTCAGCCAAGGGCTGAGAGCAGTGACAAGTTGGCTCAGAGCTTACAGGCTTAAAATCAACCCGGCAAAGACGGAGATCCTCTGGCCGGGCCGGGCCGACCCCCACCCCCATTGCCACTTTTCGGGCGAGCCCCTGTCCCCGCCCCCGGCGGTGAAGAGCCTGGGAGTGATTCTGGACGAGAGACTGACGATGGAAGCCCAGACCCAGGCCGCAGCCAAGGGCGCCTTTTTCCATCTCCGTAGGGCACGACGGTTGGCCCCCTACCTACCACCAGAGGCGCTGAAAACCGTGGTACATGCCACCGTCGTCTCGCGTCTTGATTACTGCAATGCCCTATACGCGGGCCTCCCTCGGTCCACAACCCGGAGGCTGAGACTCATCCAGAACGCAGCGGCCAGACTCATCTCTGGGGCATCAGTCAGGAACCATATTTCTCCAATTTTAAAAGACCTTCACTGGCTGCCCACAGAGCTCAGAGTGACCTACAAACTTATGGCGCTAACCTTTAAAGCACGGCACAATATTGGGCCAGCTTATTTGAGCGACCGGCTGACTGACCAGCGCCGTGAAAGGCCAGCGCGCGCCATAAATGGGGACTGTATAGCCATCCCTGGGGTGAGAGAAGCCCGGCTGACGGAGACCCGCCGGAGAGCCTTCTCCGTGGCGGCTCCCATGTTCTGGAACACCCTTCCGCCTGCTCAGGGCCACATCGTCCCCAATCAGATTCTTGTCTGAACTGAAAACCTGGCTCTTTCGCCAGGCATTTGGGGTCTGACCGGCCGTCCGGAGACTGAGCCTCTCCGGCGCTTTATACCTATGTTCTTTACTGTTGTATTTGGGGGTTTTTAATTGTTGTAAGTCGCCCGGAGCACCAGGGGTGGAGGGCGACTCACAAATAATAAAGTATTATTATTATTATTATTATTAAAGACTGACAGGTCACTGGTTTGAATCCAGGGAAAGCATGGATGAGCTCCCTCTGTCAGCTCCAGCTTCCCATGTGAGGACATGAGAGAAGCCTCCCATAAGGATGGTAAAACATCAAATAACATCTGGGTGCCCCCTGGGTAACGTCCTTGCAGATGGCCAATTCTCTCATACCAGAAGTGACTTGCAGTTTCTCAAGTCACTCCTGACATGAAAAACAAAACAAAAAGAAATCAGGGAGAGCCTAGTTCAAATTCCTCCTTAGCTACTGAAATCAAGTATTTGTCTCTCAGTTTCAGAGGAAGACAGTGGCAAATCTATTCTAAACAAATCTTGTCAAGAAAGGCTTGTGATAGATTTTGAAGTCATAAATGACTTGAAGGCACATAACAGCAATAAATAAGTTCTTAATATTGTTGCTAATTTACCTTGCATCCAAGTGCTAGTTCTAATGAACTGCATCAATATACTATTTATGGCAGTGTTCGGTTGCTCTGCGCAATGGTTCTCAACCTGTGAGTCCCCAGATCTTTTGGCTTTCAACTCCCAGAAATCCTAACAGCTGGTAAACTGGCTGGGCTTTCTGGGAGTTCTAGGCCAAAACACCTGGGGACCCGCAGGTTGAGAATCACTGCTCTAGTAGTTAGCAACTGCATTCAGGCCTGAATGACTCCCATTTTAAACCCTAACCCCACTGGGTTAGGGTTCTTTCTGTTGTCCTTCTTTCTTCACTAAGAAAGGAAAACAGTAGTGCTTGCCATTGCGTGGTCATCATTACCATTAATATGCTACTTTTTGTTATAAAGGGAATTAAGAGGCAGTATGCATTGCCCCCTTAAATTATCTTCGCATTAGCTCTTTCAGGTAGAGTAAAGGAATGGCAGGGACTGACCCATGCTCATTTAGGGAACCCCAAGGATGAGCAAGGATTTGAATCTTAAACCAACACTTTGATCATCAAGCCACACTAGTTAATAATAATAATAGATTTCATTTATATCCCGCCGGCATCTCTCAAAAGAGACTCAGGGCGGCTTACAAGACACTGCAGTGCAGTGTATAACATAAACAATACATGAGTACAAACCAAAATGACATAAAAATTATAAACAACCACTATCAACACTTAAAGAATAAAATAACACAATTTATTTATTTATTATTTATTATTTCAAACTTATAAATACAAGACCACGAGTAGTTAAAACTAGCTGTCATCAATTCAAACTGAAGTGCCAGAGTGTCAACCTCATATAGGCCCATTTCAGCCTACTCAAGGCCAAAAGCCTGCTTAAAAATCCATGTTTTTAGGCTGGATCTGAAAGATTCAAAGGTGGGGGCTAATCTAATCTCTTTCAGGAGGGGATTCCAGAGCCGGGGAGCCACAACACAGAGGGCCCTCTCTCTTGTTCCAACCAACAGCACTTAAGACAATGGTGGAGCTGAGAGAAGGGCCTCCCCTGCCGATCTTAAAGCCTTTGCTGGTTCATAAAAAGAGATGCGGTCTCGAAGATAGGTTAGACCCAAAGCATATAGAGATTTGTAGGTAATAACCTGCACCTTGAATTAAGCCCAGAAAGTTGTCAGAAGCCAGTTGAGCTGCTTGAGTTCTAGATTAAATCCTGAACTGGGTTGTGACACTCAGAAATGCACAGCTATATACTTTATATACAGTAGTAAAGTAGCAGTGGGGTCAACTGTACTTACTGCATCTTGGAAACCGAAAAGTACCAACTGAACCTGGCTGATGCTATGACTGTCAAAGTCTAGTTCCAGTTTCAGCTTCGAAAGGGTATTTGCAATGATTTTGCGATCAGTTGACCTTACAAATTCCCGAAGACTGGCAACTAAAGTTGTGATGTGCTCCCATTTCAGCTTTGGTTCTTCAGCTCCCTGTTAAAACAACAGAAAGCAGCTCATTACAAATATATAATGACTAGGCAATTGATATCATACAAAATACACATTTTGCTGGGCATCACTATTGTATAACTTCCAATTCATACGTAGATTTCACTTGGTAGTAAGTAACTTGGTGCTCCCTCTGAGGCTGAGAGTGTGATTTGCCCAAGGTCATAACATGAGTTTCCATAGATGAGCAGAAATATTTAACAGGCTGAAAACAGCAGAAGAGAACTTCTGAGTAATAAGAGATTAACTACTGCAGAATGCACATGAAACCCACCACATAATATAGTGAAAAGGTGCATTCTCGATTTTATCCCGAAATCTGTGGCTCATATGCACTGATAATATGGAACAAATTGGTTCAGCAACAGTTCAGAACATGCTGTTTTAGTGCTTACCACAATTTAAGCAAACACCAGGACAATCTGGATTTGACACCAAAATAACTTCACCATAGTTGAGTCACGAAATACAAAAGCACACAGATAATGCATGCTTTCTCAATTCAATTGCAACATCTTCAATGTGACAGTGTCATGAGATAATCAGGGTCAGTCAGCAGTTAACCAAACTGAATAATGTCATTTTACTGCTGCTGATTTTTACTTATATATTGATTTCTTGGGAAGTTAATACTCTAAACTCATACACTGAAAGCTTGTTAAAATGGTCTTTAAATTACATATATAAATTGAACAGGAGGAGTCTGGAGGTGAGGGGCATATCACAACTTTGACACGACCTTAAAGATAGCCCTTTCTTTTGTATTCACCTGAGAAGAATTTTTATGGTCACGTTTATGGTCACCTCACTACACATACCGTAGTGAGGTCAGGCTTCTGATTTCCCAACTGTTGATAAGGACTACGGTACATTAATGGAGGCCTTGATAAAGCCCCGCCCGGGGGCGAAACGGCGGACAAGCAGCCCTAACATCGCTGGCATCGCCATCCCGTCGGCCTCGCCCTAAATGCCTCATTGAGGAGCTCATTTCAGCCTCCTTTTGTCCTTTACTGTTGGATTGTCAACTATTTCCAGACTAGAGACTGTTGATTGCTATTATTTTGGACTACCTTATAGACTATGTGTGTAGCTGCGAATTTTATATTGTGAAGCTGCTATCTGAAGCATTAACTTCTGTATTTGTGATCCTTAAAGCTGTACACACCTATAGCTTGTACTGGATATGGTATGCCCTGAATGTGTTATACAGTATCTGCTCTAGTTCTGAGAATAATATACTATTTTATATCGGATAAGCCTTTTTGTGTAATACTTAGACTGTTTCTTGAACCCTTGCTCTTTGTATACAGTAATAAAAGGGTGAAGTCAGGGACTAAGACAGTGGTAGACAATGTTTTATTTTTATTTAATTACCATATATATTTTGTGTAATCCTGTACTGCTCTGAATGAATAAACTGGCATTCTCATCTGTCCCATATGGTAGAAAGATCAAGCTAACACTGATATCCTTAACAATGGGACACTTCAATGCTGTTCCCAGGATCTTGGTCATGTCCACACACTGTATCTCAGGAGAGGGATCTAGGCCAGATGCCAAAACCTTTCATTTTTTCTACTCCTTTTCTTGCTCTGACCTGCAGGACAGAACCGGAGGGGGGGGGGTGAGGTGGTCTTCAGGTATAGTTGAGTCCCCTCCATTTGCTGGCAAGAAAAACCTGCCAATTCTTTAAAAAGGGAAATTTTGGGTGTGAGGGCCTGACAATTCCTGAGGGTGGTAGTTGTAATTCAATGAGGAAAGCATGCTGGGCCACCCTTTACCCCTCAATCAATTTTATAATTCAACATAGGAATGACTGAATAATTGGATGCCATAATAATAATAATAATACACTTTATTTATATTCTGCTCTTCTCACCCTGAAGGGGACTCAGAGCAGATTACAGGTATACATACTTAGCAGACAATCCCTGCCGTTTTCCACATACACACATATAGACGAACAGAGGCAAACTCTGGCCACCAGGGGGAGCTGACGCACACCTCATCTCTCAGCGTTCCCAGCGTCCCTTGTTGTTCCTTCCGCATTCTCAGCATTCCTGGAGTTCTTTTAATGACCTCATAATTCAGTCAAAAATTGCCTCCTCACTTAATGTGGTACCTTAATCTCCTACATGACAGATGCAACTGTCTTTCGGGCTGCAAAGGTTGACAGCAGGCTACACTTAAAGGTCGAGCACCCACCTCGACCCGGGCAGGCCTCAAACTCATGACCTACTGGTCAGAGAGATCTTATGCAGCTGACATTTAGCCAGCTGCGCCACATTCCCAGTGCCATGTCTTTCTCCATTAAGAAATGCGGTCTAGTTTGGAAACCCAGCTAAAGATAATCAAAGAGTATTCCCAGTTGCCGCTCCTGCCATCTATGTGATGCTGTGGTCCCAATATCCCCTTCCACACATCTTTTTTTAAAGTTAGTACTAAATGATTATTTGTGTTTATTTGTTTACCTGAGCTAAGGCTTCCATCAGATTCCTCACCACCTTGTCTTGGTCCTCTGTCAGGATTCGGTGGAGGGTGGCTCTTCGTTCGCTGTCCTTTTTGAGCATGAAGAAGCCAGAGTCCTTCTCATCAGGTGAAGGGGGAGCACTGTGGTCCTCAAAATTCTCATCTGGAATGCTGTGGGGAGTTAACATTGCAGAATGCTAGGAATCATGTTAACCCATCTGAAGATAATTAAACTCACCCAGAAATTGTATATTCTTTTTCATAAACTAGTATGTGTAGACTTTTACCTTAGAAAAAGAGACCTGAGTCCTTTGGCGTCCTTTTCTCCACAGGATTTGGCTCTCATTTTAAAAGAGAATGGGTCAAGCTTCAGCTCTGTGTCAGGGGAAACGGAACCATATTCACTGCTGCTACTTGTATCTTCTACAAGAACAGGCACAGGCAAAGATATGCTTCGAAGATACTCTGATTAGGAAAAGAGGAGAAAATCAGAAGGTGAGTGAAATCAAACTTTCTATTCATAGTAAATTATAATAAAACACAAACTATGACCTGTCCTCACTAGAATGCTATGTATACCTTGGGAAGACATATACAGTAGTTTCCCCCTCATTTGCTGTGGTTAGGATTACAAAAGCAGGAATTCAAATGAAAAATGGTTTTAACCTGACTCAGAACACCTCTTTCAGAATCTCTAGGTCCTATGGTCAACTTCCACCAGAACATGACCACAGAATTGTGCTGGAAGACCTACAAATATCTAGAGAGGCCTTCTCTCAAGAAATCTCTAGAACTCAATGGTCAACCAGGAAGTTAACCACAGAATCACACTGGAGGACCTAAGATACCTGCAGACAACATATTAATCAAATTTGTGAATAATCATATTCACAAATGATAAACCTGCAAATGTGGGGGGCTGACTATAACTCTTTCATGTATGATTCTGGCAGGATCTAAGGGAAACTGGATGAAGTGCAGGGAAGGGATTGAGCCCCATGGAACTCCCCTATTGGATACACAATTATGGAGGATGCAATGACATGATCGGTGGATTATAGGCATTGTACTTCTGACAGAACCTGCTCTTCTGCAAAGCAGAATATGAATATTTTATCTTCCTGTATAATGAGGCATAACTTCCACACAAAAAGTAATCTTTGAAGAATTATTTGAAATATTAATGGAAGACAATATATTCAGTCCAACCCAAGCATGCTTGATTTCAAGGTAAGCTTCACTGATTTAACTGTTTAAAGGTGCTTTCTCCCCAGAGAGGCTCTGTCAGGTTTGAGATGCTCTCAAGCAAACAGATTTCTGAAGGAGGGCTCCCGGTGAATATTTATTCATTTAAAATATTTATATTCCGCCCTTCTCACCCCGCAGAGGACTCAGGGAAGAGCACAACATATATGTGGCAAACATTCAATGCCGGGACATAAACTATAAATATACATAAACATTAAAATGACTTATATCGACTTTAAAATAAACTGTTTAAAACCATCTCAGGACACCATTCTATTTTTGCTTCATTGCAATGTTCCAAAGGCTTGGTCTCACCTGCTAGACTGCATGCCCTGGTTGTTGTGACTTGCTCTCCCTCTTTTCCTGGCCCATTGACAAAGGGTGGCAGCAACTGGTTGGGTGAGCTTGCAGCCACATGCTATTTTAAATCATTTTAAAGTAGCAGAGAGTGGCACTAATCACATACTGCCTTTGGGAGTGAAGAGTCACTCAGGAAACCACAAAGAAAATGGGTGGTTGTCTTGCTTCCCTCATTGGGTATACATCCATAAAGACAGCATCTAATAGCTCTGACTTGCTGCTACTAAGAATATTTTAAGTTAAAATAGTATGTGGCTTTATCCCAAATAACTGGCCGGTTGCCAGCACCATCATTAAAGCAATGACCATTCAACTTTCTTTAACAAGCAGCACAACATAGCTGCCTACTGGGGTGTGTGTGTGTGTGTGTTGGACCACACAGGTGTGGTCTATACCCTGTGGCCCTGCCTGAGCATTGCCACTTCTAAGGAGCATTCGAGATCTGTAATATCTTTGGCTCCTGTTAACTCATTTAAAATTTTAATTGTGGTAGCTTCTGGTTATATAAACAGTCTGATGTTCTAAATATGTAAAGGGTTCACAAGGTTAAGAGGAGAAAGAGGTAAATAAATATTCATCTCACCATTTGATCCAACTGAGAGTGCTGGAGGAAAAGCAAAAGAGAAAAAAACCAAAATGTATTACATTACAACTGCAAAGACATCTTGAACAGATTCTACATAGCACACAACTGCATTCTGAGTGGATTTTAAAACTTGTGTTAAAGATATTCCATGCACATGTTTAGGCCCCAGTCCAGCCTGTCATGGCTAATTTCCATTAGACAAAAAGTAAAGTTATTCCCACTGCTTTAAAAACAAATCCACTTTCTAAACAATATTTACAAAGCATTTTGGAACAACATAAATACAAACCAACAGCAGATGGCCATAACTGATTATTATACTACTGAGCTCTATGTTATTGCGCCCACCTTGTGGAACGCCCTCCCCACAGAAACGCGCGCCATTCAGGACTTGCTTCCCTTTAGGCGGGCGTGCAAGACCTACCTCTTTCAGCTGGCTTTTGGCCTGTAGGTCTTGCTTGTACACAGCCTGCTTTGTTATTCCAGTGTTGTATTCCACACACTTGATTTTAAACTGTTATTGTGCCATGTGTTATTTTAATTGCCGTGTTTTTAAATTGTTTGCTGTATTTTACTGTGTTTTACCCGGCACTTGTGAGCCGCCCCGAGCCACCCGGGAGTGGCGGCATAGAAGCCCAAGAAATAAATAAATAAAAATATGTTTGTACCCTTGACAGCTGTCACTCCATTGCATTAATCAGAACTTGTAATGATTGTAAGCTTTCTCAGCTGGGGCATGTTTTTCCTTTACCTGCTAGCTTTGCTTGGGACTTCCTCTTCTTGCTTGTGACCTTTAAGAAGTCATCAATAAGAAGTTCATTTGCACAAACTCTCTTGTTTGGATCGGGCTCAAAGCAACACAACAGGAAGGCTTTTGCCTCAGCTGACATGGATTCAGGGATCTCAGGATGTATTTTGAACATGCCAACCTGATGCAGAAGAAAAAAAGAAAACAATCAAGACCACTTTTCATCAGAGAAGTATTGACTTCAAACCTAATATGAAACAGAGTCAGCATGAACTGCCCTCTCTTCTCCAAAGCTTTATTTAAAATAATATGCTTTCATTCTCTTTCTTTCAAAAGGAACTATGAGTAATATTTTAGCATCTTATTTTCTTCAAAGCATTTTCTTGCCCATCTCAATCATCACCACAATTTATATTCTCTAATCACTTTCTCACCCCCAAACCAGGATATTGCACAATTTCTTTTGACTCAGGCTTTAATTAAAAATGTTTTATTTTACAAAAATGTAGCATTTATCTATACAGATATAATCGAACCTTAAACATTGCTGCTTGTGGCTCTCCTAGTTCATAAAAGGGAGGTCTTCCTGTGGCCATTTCAATAATGGTGCAGCCCAAGGACCAGATATCTGCAGCTTTCCCATAACCTCTTGGTCCTTTATCAATTATTTCTGGTGCCATATACTGAAGCGTACCTGTTAATTAAAAAGGGGAGGGGGAGATTTGTTTCACTAAGGCATGATGTTTTTGATCAACAGCAAAACATGACACAATAGGTGTGCCGCACAGGACTAAAAGTACAGACTTTCAAAGAGATTTGGATAATTATACATTTAAGTGCGTACTAGTACCTATTTGTTATTCTACTGTGTGTGTATTACGTACTTTGACTGCAGCACTTACATATCATTTTAGAATCTTCAATTTGGCCTGGTTTAGACTTAACAATTTTGGTTTAATATACCATTTTTCATGAGTTTGAGAAGCTTTGTCAAGACATTGTGACTACACTTTTCCCATAGCTTCTACTGTTCTACTAAAGTTCCCCATTACACCCAGACTGGGAAATTGGTTTGTTTTCTGGAGGCAATCCACAACATTAGGAAGCTGTGCTTTAAAAAACAATGGAAGGTTCTGTTACAGTGCACAAGACAAATGAGGAAAGAGCAAGTGCCGTACTAATTCTCATTTGATGAATATCAGATCTGAGACAGTTTGAAGCAAGTCGTTATTCAATAAATCCTTAAATCAAGGGGGGAAATCAGCCAAGTGACATTAATCCTTATGTTGACATCCTTTAACAGAGTATGAGCACAGGTTAAGAGATTGTATACTGTATCCCACCTTTCATTGCAATTAAAGCACAAACCAGCTTACAATAGCCACCTAAAGCTGCCTAAGTATATGGCACCAGCACTGAAGCGATGCTCCTGTGCCATCAAATCTGTTGGACTGGCCATGTTGTCTGAAGTCCTGATCACCTTCTTCCAAAGCAGTTACGCTACTCTCAACTCAAGAACGGAAAAAGTAATGTTGGTGGACAGGAAAGGAGATTTAAAGATGGACTTAAAGCTAACCTTTAAAACTGTGTCATAGACATCGATAACTGGGAAGCCCTGGCCCTTAACTGCTCTAGCTGGAGGTCAGCTGTGACCAGCAGTGCTGTGGAATTCAAAGAGGCACGATTGGAGGGAAAAGGGGGGGGAGTGTAAAGAGGAAGGCAAGTCATGCCATTCCTGACCAGGACCACCCTCCACCTGGAATCCAATGCCCTCGCTATGGAAGAACATGTGGGTCAAGAACAGTGCTCCACAGTCACCTATGTACCCACCACCAAGACCCTACACTTGGAAGGCCATCCTACTCGGACAAAAAGGGATCACCTAACTAAGTATATGGCAGAACTGAAATTCATAATGAGGACTTCTAGTTCATAGTAAAGTTCTTACACACTGCTACAGAAGCTCTCAGTGGCCTTGTTGCTTATATTATACTATTTCATTTTTTTATCCTTAATTGTTTCCAAGGAGCTGCATGCACCATGGATGGCTTCCCCACTCCATTTTCTCCTCATGGCGATCCTGTTAAGCAGAGACAATAGTGGACCAAAGATATCCACTGAGTATCATGACTGAGAGTTGGAACCAAGCTATAGTCTGACATTACAATTGATTCCCAACTTTGGATCCACAAACCTTGTTGAGATGCAACACCCATTATCCCCAGCTAGTTTGACCACTGGGTCAAGTATGATGGGAGCTGTATTCCAGCAATATCTTAGTAATTATGTTATACCAATCTGAATGAAACTGCTAAATTTGTTTGCTAAATATCTTTTGGGTACAAGATCTCTGTTCAAGTAGTTGCATTTTGGTGAATTCATTAAATTTCATAACTCTAGAAAGAGGGCAGAATCCAAGCATATATGTGTGCGCACATCTGTGCTGCTCTTGGCTCTTCCTCATAGGTTGCAAAAGAAAACAGAATGCACACAATTTGTCAGTCAGCTAAGGATATTAATATAGATGACATGGAGCAGCGTCAGTGTATGTCTGTCACAAATATCTGGGTTTTTCTTTATTCAGAAACTAGGAATCTTTCTGATAATCATTAGTGAAACTGATATATATGTCATACAGCAATATTACTGCTTATCTAATGCTAACAACTTGGTTAATGGGGGGAGGGGGGAATCACATTTCCATAGACCTTTCCATGTCAGTATCTGATTAGATCTCCGACCACATCATGGTCCCAATTTGCTTTATTGAGGAGCAACTAAAATATGTACATGACCAAATCACAAAAAGTCACTCTGAGGTGACTAAAACTTATGTGAAATCTCAAGACAAATATTCAACTTATGCTTCCCTTTACTTTCAATTTGGGAGGCTCTAAATTTGGGGAGATACCTGTGAATGTTTCTGTGCATGGATTTATTCCAGCCAGCCTTTTTGATGTTCCAAAATCTGAAATCTTTAGCACCCCACTGTAAGTGTTGATAAGAACATTGTCGCCCTGAAGGAGAGAACATTTGGGATTATTCTTTAGTTTACAGCTGATGTTACAAAACAGCTGGCAGTCGAAATGAATGCAGAAATGCTCCATTGTAGGCCATACAATTTAATTTAAGTAGTTGTTTGCAACTATATTATTTCACAGTATTTCTAATTCAATGAAGCTTGCTGAGCTGAAATAGTTCCTATGAATCTGAGCACATTCTATAAAGAAAAGAACCGAAACAAGATAATATAAAATCATTCACAAATTTTATGGACACTTCATGGTCTTGTAATTTCTTGAAATACTTTCTGAGGATATCATAACTTGTAGCTAATTCTTCTGTGTCCCTTACTACAGACAGTAATGCATGAAAATCTTCCGGTGAATTCGCATAGTGCTCAGTAATTCAAAGTAAACTTCTCACCTTGATGTCACGATGCACTATTTGATTGTCATGGAGGTATTTTAATCCTTCAAGAATCTGTTTGGTATAAAAACCAATGGTCTGTTCATTATCTTTTAATGGTCCCCATTTTGACCTCAAAAGAGCAGAAAGACTACCTGCAATACAGGAAAAATAAGTTAATTAAATAACAATAATATAGTACAATACTTTACTATGTGATGCATAAAAATGGGAGGGGTATTTATAGTACAGGTTGAACATCCTTTATTCAAAATTATTGGGATTATAAGTGTTTCAGATTTTGGGTTTTTTAAAAATTTGGATATATTGAGACTGTATCCAAGTCTGGAGAGAGATATGAGGATATGTGAAATAGTAGGAGGCAGGGTTTTGCACTGAGGACTATGTTTAGATTTCTACCATTTCACAGATCCTCAGTCTCTTTTCAACGTAGTATCTGTCTCCGTCTTGTTTATTCGCTACTTGTATTATGTATGATACACAAGGTTGTGTAAAGTCATGGGTTTTGAGAGACTGGGAACAATATTGAACAGCATTGCTCCGGTGAGCCCTCCGGCTGCTTGATTCCGCTTTGTGAATGAATGTCTCAAAGACAGAGGCAGGCAGCTGGTGGGAAAAAGCATCAGATTTTGTAGCATTTTGGATTAGAGATGCTCAATATACAACATCAAAACCTCCCACCAAATATGACCACATTCTAAAAAAATGAAGCATAAGTACTACTTTTGGTTAATATTATTGGATTCACATTCCTTACCGTGATCCAAAAATTCCAAATTTGGGGGCATGGAAAAGGTCCAACTGACATTTCTTAAATCATTGCTTCTTATTAATACCACATCTAGGCAGGCCAGGAGTACACATAAGGCCAAACTAGGCCGTGCCCTAAGAGTGCAAGCCGAGGGGGGGGGGGGGGCACAGATCATGGACCACAAAAATAAAATTAAAATGTTGAAACAAATAAAAACACCAACGCGCATGGAGATGAGGAAGGAAGGATACCAGAGGTCCTCTTTTTTGGCGCCGCCCCTGCCCTTTCCTGAATACCAGCTCCTGCCTCTGCTATTGCTGCGCAAATGGCGTATGCACAGGGGCTCTCGACACTGCCGTCGATGTCGACAGGAGGAACAATTAACTCTCTTGATGCCGACAGCATCCACTTGCTAGCTCCTTCAGTGCAAGTACAGGAAGCTCCATTGTGCAGTCTGCGCATGCCCTAACACCATGAAAGCTGGTATTCCTCCTCCAACACAAGGAGGAGACTCCTCCTTACTGGAGAGAGAAGTGCAACTGCCGGCTACGGCACATGCGCAAACCCCAGTACAGGAGAGAAGCCCAACGCAACAAGCCCCAATATCGGGGAGAAGCGCGGCATCAGTACAGCTACTGACTACAACACATGCACAATCCCCGATACTGGGTAGGAGCCAAGTGCCTCAAGCCCCGGCATCGGGGAGGAGGCTCCTCCCCCCATGCCTGCAACCATAGTGCCTGCCGAGAGGGAAACTCCTGTGGTGGACCTAGTGGGGCCACACCGGGAGAGCTGGATGCAGAGCCTTAAGGGGGACGAGCGGATGAAAGGATGTGGGGGAGGGGGTGCGGTAGAGGTTGGCTTGAAGGGGGTGTAATTCCAAAGTGTGGTCTAGGGCGCAAAAAGGTGTTAATCCAGGCCTGCATCTAGGTATTGCTGTGTGCCTTTTAATCATTTGTGAATTATGGTATCCCAAAGGTAAATTTATCCAAGGATTGGGGAGGAGAGCAGTTTTGCTTAGAAGGAGCTTATCATTCAGAGGGAAAAAGAGATTGTGATTTGCTTAAGGTCACCAGTTTCCATTGAGGAATTCAAATCCTAGCTTTTGGAGTTCTAGTTTGTTATGCAAACCTCTATGCCACATTACCTCACATTTAGATGACTGAAGTAAAAAAAATCAATATCCCATACACAAAGGATGTATTTGATGATACTGAAAATGCTTTGATTTTTTTTCTTCTTTTGAAAATATACTGCAACTTTTTTTTAAAAAAAAACAGGCAATCTGAATATCTAAGTGCAGTGGAATAAGAGGAGGTCTTTTAGAAAAACAATGTATGACCTATAAATAATTTACTACTGTACTAATCATAATAATCCCAGAAAATGCACCAATTGAAAAAAATATTCCCACCTTTCTTTCAGGGCCTTTAGAAATGATCAAAGGTCCAAATTGTTTGGAAACCTCTCTTACGATCCTTTCATGTGTTTATTTGCAATAATAAAAAGGCAATGGGAACACATTTTTCTT
Source organism: Anolis apletophallus (assembly GCA_030556195.1). NCBI lineage: Eukaryota > Metazoa > Chordata > Lepidosauria > Squamata > Anolidae > Anolis > Anolis apletophallus. The sequence continues at coordinate 139,769,329 of JARBWK010000003.1, forward strand.
CTGCAATTACAGAGATCAAAATATTGGTGCATTGATTGGATGCTTAATCCAGGAAACCACAGCTGAACACACACATATGCCCTTTCTTCACATCTTAGAATATGTCACATTGTGCTTTAGACATTAACATCTGCACAATGGAACATGCTGCATGTATGTAAGGGCTCCTTCTTTGTTTAGTTGCAATCCTGAGGTTCTGATTTTGCCAAAAGGCTTAGGTATCATTCTTGTTAAAGCGACACAGTGTTAGTGAGACCAGTGAGCACATTAATCAAGGTTAGCATACAGGTTTCCACTCCTTCCTTACACATTTACTGAGCATTGGAGGCGAGCGCTCTAAATGCTGCTACACTTGTAAAAAATGAATTATGTATCATCATGTAGAACTGGAGTAAAAGTAGCAATTTTTCAAAAGGGCAGCTGTCGTTTTTTGTTCCTGTGGCATTATTAAGATGAATGGTTTTATGAAAGCACAAACTTTTCTGGATGACAACTTCATATTCATAGAGTGCAACCGCCAGGCTTCAGGTATATATACTCAGTGTGAGAATAGAATAAGGGGCAATTATATTAACACTGGGAGGAAATGATGGGGTTAATATTAGGATTTGAAGTAAACAAGGTTTCAAGTTCTGTCTTACCGAGTTAATAGCATACTTCAAAAATCTGAAACCTCATACCTCCTGGGACCTGTTCCATGAATATCTTGATGAATCCTTCTTCACTAAAGGAGCCAAGATACTGAACAATGTTCTTGTGTTTGAGGTGCTTATGTAAAGCTATTTCTTCATGTAGAGGCTGGGAATATCTGAAGGAAAGGGACCATTTAGAATGATTCAAACAGCATTTCTATGCAGTACAATTCAATGCTTTAATGTAAATTATAATGGAAGTCCCAATAACCCATGTTTTAAAGTAAAACAGCACAGCAAATTGCCCTGGCAATGTTTGTGAAAAGGAAATAAATTCCTAACTGCATAAAAATGCAGAGCAAACAAGCTGGTAAAAATCCCAAAGGCTACATAAATCAACCACAAGAACAGAAAAATAAAGCTCAAGCTTATCTCTTTGGCTATATAATCTAACATAAATGAAAAGTTTTAAAACAGAGGGATTTTAAAGAAATGTCAATGGTGCATGTCTGCCCTAAGTGCAATAACCATTTTCTCTCTTCACTGAGAGATACTCAGGGCCCTTCCACACAGCCATATAAACCTGAATATCAAGGCATATAATCCCACAATATCTGCTTAGAACTGGGTTATCTGAGACCACATTCAGATAATGTGGGATTTCCTGCTTTGATATTCTGGGATGAAGGACTGTGTGGAAGGGCCCTCAGTTTGTAACTACCATTTACTTGCATTTTTTTCTGGCTGCATGTTTTTTTTTGTATAAATGTGTTAGTATGGATGTATTGTTGTTGTATTCGGGCATTGAATATTTGCCTTTTATGTTTGGAATCCGCCCGGAGTCCCTTTAGGGAGATAGAGTGGAATATAAATAAAGTTTTATTATTTATTATTTCCTGGCACAGCTGAGAAAAGAAGTTTGTTTTGGTGATACATTGAGAACCAGCTTTTTTAACCTCCAACTTCTGCTTATATGCATAGTTGTTCATTTATGTGAATGGCGGATTAGTCACTCCAGTGCTGTAATGCTTGTCTGAGCAGGCCATAGCATTCATTGGCCTGTTGTTCTTCTCTTGCAAAAGTCAGCTCCTGGAACTGACTCTATAATTCAAAGTAAAAGCTTTCTATGCATTCATTACTCTCTGCAATATCATATTCTGTGCTATTGATCAATTTTAATATTAACCTGCAGTGCTTGGGGTGGGGGTGGGGGGTTGTTTGTTTTTTTAGGGACAGAGGAGAAAGACCTTGCCCGGCTTTGTGCAACTTCCCCAGACAACCAAGTGAAAGCTATGACAAACGTGTGGAGTGAGAAAAATCTATACTGGCTCTTATAAGGCCTTGAAAATTAGAATATGCTGGTTGGCAGATTTTGGGAAATGTAGCTCCACACTCAAATAAAGAGTCGCCAATTTAAAGAAGTAGGCCAATGACAACACTAAAAAACATTATGCAGCTGAAAAAATCTAAAATTGTTTTGATTCACAGTATGAGATAAAGCTTTCTGTATCTGAAGTCTTTGCATTCCAAGCCAATGTTTGAAGAACAAAAATCAAACCTGGTTCTTTGTCATATTAAAATGATAAATGAACATAGCTTGATACGGCAGCCAGTTACATCCACTTAAGAGTTTTCCTGTTCTGGAGATCATTAAGCCAAGTTCCCTTTGTTTTCTTGCTACAACTTCCTACAATGTAGACACAGAAGATTTGTCAACCTTTCCCATTATTGTACCTGCTGTCTCTTTCCGGGATTTCTTTAATGGCAATTCTGACTTGATTGCTTAGATCCCGGCCCGCATACACGATGCCGTAAGTACCTTTTCCTAGAATGACTCGCTCACAGTTTTCATCATATTCATAGTCATACTGCAACAGAAAGGACAGCAGAAAGAATACAGCAATGATTCCTGTATCTATGATATGATCTCATAAGAGATAAAAACAGGAGAAAACAACATCCTATCCCAATGAAATCACTTTCAACATGAAATATTTTTTCATACTACAGACATTTTAGAAAAAATATGTCAAGCAAGGAGCCCCCAGTGCACAGTGGGTTAAACCACTGAGCTGCTGAACTTGCTGACCGAAAGGTTGGCGGTTTGAATCCAGGGAGCGGGGTGAGCTCCCGCTGTTAGCCCCAGCTTCTGCCAACCTAGCAGTTCTAAATCATGCAAATGTAAATAGATCAATAGGTACCACTCTGGCAGGAAGGTAATGGCACTCAATGTAGTCATGCTGGCCACATGACCAGGAGGTGTGTTTTGATAACGCCAGCTCTTTGGCATAGAAATCAAGATGAGCACCACCCTCCAGTTGGACAAAATTAGACTTAATGTCAAGGGGAAACCTTTACCTTTACTAAAGTCAACCAAACATTTTTACTTGTTTTTATTTCTAGAATTATTTTAATAAACACACTGGGATGATGGAAGGATTTGGACCACTTCAAAGATGAAGGGCCTATTGCTTTGAGCCTGAACTTTAGGCATATTTTTCCACATAAAAAGGGTGGGAAATTTTGTTTGACTTTTTATCCAAAAGAGCCAAGCCAGTATTTCATGGAACCTCTGAACCCCTTTATTATAATATAAAGGTAAAGGTTTCCCCTTGACATCAAATCTAGTCAAGTTCGAATCTGGGGGATGGTGCTCATCTGAATTTCTAAGCCAAAGAGCCAGCATTGTCCGTAGACACCTCCAAGGTCATGTGGCCGGCATGACTGCATGAAGCGCCATTGTCCTTATCAAATATTTTAATATAAATCCTCCTCTGGTTTAAACATCTGTTTTGGGGAGCTGAGTACTCAGTAGTTTGAAAAGTAACACAAATGCATGCCTTCCTTACCTCCAAAGAATCCCCATCGCAATCGCCTTCCTCTGTGTTCTTTCCTATTTCTTCTGTGATACTATTAACCAATTCAAAAAATCTGCCAACGTTCACATAAAAGAAAAGTGTCACGTTACAACAAAACACAGCCATGTGGTTATAACATTTCTTTTTGTTGCTTAAGACTATTTTCTTGGGCCATTTTTTTGTTTACACGGAGACTCTCCATGTAAATGAGATCCTAATTTTCAAAACTCCTTTCCTTGCACGAAGACTCTCTAGGTAATTAGGAGTTTCTTCTCTTCAGACCTGATAATTACCACATGGGAAAAGCAACAACAGATGATACTGAGGCCAGTATTCTCATCTTTGCTTATTAACTTAAGTAAAAAAAACCACTTTGCTACCCTAGTCTTTTTTAAGAACTTGCTCATGCATGAAGTTTTCTTAAGCTGCTTTCTTAAATGTTTTAAGTTTTCTTAATTTTTAAATATGACTGCCTATCTAGAGTATGAGAATACAAAACGTTCTCATTTGTACCATCTCATTTCATGCAGTGCACATTTAGCATGACATTTCATGTGCACACTTATATCACACACAGAGATAATGAAGAAACTTGGCCAAAGATAATTCAAAAGCAACGGAGGCTAAATCACTAAGCAGTAGTTCATGGGAAAATATCCATACACATTGTAGAAGGTACAGTTTCAAGAAAAGGTTTGGAAATACCAAACAGTGACCAACTCATACTTTTTGCAGTGATGTTCCGTACAAAAGTATATTTGGAAGTCATCTGAATTGTGCAGGACATATAGGAAACAGCATCGTTCTTCAAATTTTGAAATGCTGAAAGAGAAGCAAAGTTAACATGGGTTACCCCTTGAAATAGTCTATCCTGGAGGCAGTCTTTGTGTTTTCAAAAAGAATATTTTGTGCTATTATTATTATGCTATTCATTATGTGAATCTGCCTTAGGAGAATCTGCTGTTTTTGCCACTGAAGACAGGCAGGGGAAGAATTCATGGAGGAATAACTACAATAAGAACTGTATTTTACTATGTCCTTCCATGAGTATTGTACAGATTTAGCTAAATATCACTATGTTAAACGGAAATGATGCCACATCCAGATAATAAATTCAACTGTTCCATAAAAAGGTTTATTTCTAGAGACAAAGCATTCTCATTAAGTGGCTTGCTGTGAGTTTTCCAGGCTGTATGGCCAAGTTCCAGAAGCATTCTCTCCTGATGTTTCACCCACATCTATGGCAGGCATCACCAGAGGTTGTGAGGTCTATTGGGAACTAGGCCAGTGAGGTTTATATATCTGTGGAATGTAGACAATTTCAACAGAAAGGAGGAAACCATGAAAATGAACAAAATCTGGTTACGAGTATTTTTAAAAGTCTAACTCAGGACCGGAAATTAAAAAACAACACTAAGAAAACAGAGGAATTCCAGACATGAAACAATCAGGGCCAGCTAACACCTCCCAACAAAGGATCCCCCAGGCAGGAAGCAGCCAGGCTTTGAAGCTGCAAGACCATTCAAGGCTAATCAATGTGGCCAACTGGAACATTCACACCTGCTTCAAACATACAAGAGTTCTTTCTCCCATCCTGGACATTCCACAGATATTTAGACCCCACTTGCCTAGTTTCCAACAGACCTCACAACCTCTGAGGATGCCTGCCATAGATGTGGGTGGAATGTCAGGAGAGAATGCTTCTGGAGCATGGCCATACAGCCCAGAAAACTCACAGCAACCCAGTGATTCCGGCCATGAAAGCCTTTGACAATACATTCTCATTAATATCATAGCACCACAACTCAGAAAATATTCTGCAGCCATTTCCAATTTCAGGAGAGATTTTTTATGACAACATGGAAGTGTTACAAGAAGGCAACATTTCCTGAAGAACCCTAATAAGAGCACTGGCAAATGCATGTGTACCTTCAGTGCATTCTGTTTTCTAGTAATTAGTAGTCCAATTAACATAAATATAATGAATATAATCTCATCCTTCAGAGCTGCACTGGTTTGCTTTAAGGAGATAATTCCCATGAAGACAGAAACCTAAAAAGTCAAAGCCTCTATCTTAAAAAGCCAGTCACCTATTTTGATAATCGTATTACACACTACTTGCATTTTGGGGAAGAAATGTCTTGGTTCTCTAAGTAGATACCTTTCAGTTTTCGGATGAATTTGTACCTATTGGAAGCACCAGGATCTAGTTTTGAGTAGTCCCTGCAGCAATAGACTGCTTTGGGTTCTTTATTCCAACTTTGTGAATTTTACAAAACACACACACACACACACATATATACTGTATATATACAGTATATATATATATACACACACACACATACATATACATATATGTGTGTGTGTGTGTGTGTGTAAAGTCTGAAATGTTACTTTTGAATTACAAATCCTAGAAGTAGTAATGCTGACTGGAGGATTATGAGAGCTGTAATCCACAAAGTAACTTTTCCAAACTCTGATTTGTACTAAAACTCACAAAATCACATTTCCAGCATTGCATGTTATAGTCTAAAAATGAATGTTTTCAAGCTCTAAAGTTATAGCGGGAGCCATTAGGGGGCACCCCAGCCAGCACAAACTTGGAAGGCTTTTTTTTCCCTTTGAGAAACTAGAAGAGTAAGACAGCTCACAGACAACACTGAACTGCTGCTATTTGATTAATGTTATGAAATATACTTTGAGAAATGAACATGCCAATGAGAAACAAAAATTCCTCTGCTCTTTAAATTATACAGATTGGTCATTTATTTTAAGTGTTTATTTCACACAATGTGTGCAATAAACTGAGTACAAGCAGTTGTTGACAATTTTAAAGAAATTGCCATATGATTTACTGAAAAGCCACCTAGATAATAAATATACACTGTGCCAAAAGATGTAATTCAATAACATATTGATCCAGTATTGTAATCATTGATTATTTTTGATACTTTGTACAAGAACTGGCAAACATAACCTCTGTGACTAAAAAAAATTGTTGACAATTTTTCAAGAAACTGCCATATGACTTACTGAAAGTCATCCATGTACCAAAATACACTGTGCCAAAACATGTGATTCAATTATACATTAATCCGGTATTTTAATCATTGATTTTTTTTATCCTTTATACCAGAATTGGAGTGAAAATGCTGGTTAAAACCAACCTCCCTCCCTCCCTCCTTCCCTTCCTTCCTTCTGGAAGGGCTTAAGTGGAACTACAGATGTTATGTATCTCTCCCTGCCATCATAGTTTTCAACAATCTCAATAATATTGAGAACCACCTATTCCCCAGTCCTCTTCACTGAACTTTCCCATGCAGTCAGTTAATATTAACAGACCTGATATTTAATTTTGTTTTGTTTTCAGCAATTTGGAAGGGCTTCCCTTCACCAGCTTCAGTACAAACGCAGTACTGTGGCCTATAATGAGTTATTCTATGTATTTTCAATATTTGATAGCTTATCAAATATTCATATTTGAAATATTCATATCATATGGATGTGTGGACTGAATATTGTTTTAATGTTAACTTAATTGATTGTTGGATAATTTGATTTTAATTAATTGCTACTGTTTTAACTATATGTTTTATGGTTTATATTGTGTATTATTCTGGCACTGAATCACTGCCTTTGTAAGCCACTCTGAGTCCCTCTCCGGGGGTTGAGAAGGGTGGGGTAAAATGCTTTAAATAAAATAAATAATAAATTATCAGTAATACTTAGAACCATTCCCATGCTGGCAAACTCTTTAACTATTTCATTTATTAATTGAAATAGATACAGGGCACTTTTCTGAACCAAACTGATCAAAGAGAGGGAGGGAGGGAGGGAGGGAGGGAGGAGGGAGAGAGGGAGGAGGGAGGAAGGGATGTAAGTGTAACATTTTTTTAAAAATATAATAGACTAGTATTATAATAAAATTTAGCCATCCTCCCAAAATTAACATGCTATATTTCTAATGTCTGATTAAAACCTATCCTGCTGGTCCAAATGCTGGTCCAACTTTTGTGTAACAGCTGTGGGATTCCACCTGGTTGCAAGCCACTGCATGGTTCCCCTCTCATTTGGGAGTGTCTTATGTATTTAGGTCTGGCTCACGCCAAAACCACCCAAACAAAGGGCTGAATGTAAAGCAAATTGGTGCAGAAAGTGTAGACCCTATATCAGGGGCCAGAAACCTATGGCTCGGGAGCTAGATGTGGCTCTATTCATTATTGCATCTGGCTCTGCAGAGCAGCCCGAGCCTCAGTTTCCCAGCAATCATTGGGGAGGAGTGACGCAAATGCGCCGCAACTACTGCTTCCACGCCACCATTGCCAGCACGTCCTCATCCCCACTGATCATGGGGCCCTGCGCCCTCTTCACCAGGGATGGCAGAGCCCGGAGGCGGCGCCACGTCCTCTTCTTCTTCTTTGTCCTCCGCCATGGGGCCTCGGGGGGGGGGGGGCAATGCGGGCCTGACCCTGGCGCCGCGGACCTGGCCTCACTGCCCCCCAGGGAATGCCCAGCTCATTGCTCTCATTGTCGGGCAGCTCAAGAGCAGCTGCCTTTTCGATGCCTTCCAGAGAGATTGACTCGCCGATGTCGACACCAAGGTCCGCCTTGGTCCCGCGCCCTCCTCCCCCTTCCTTCCTTCCTTCCTTTTCCCCTCTGTTTTTCCCTTTTTCTTTCATTCTTTTTCCTCCCTCTCTCCCTACCTTTTTTCCTCCCTCCCTCTTCGTTCCTTCCTCTTCCATTCTTTCCTTCTCTCCTTCCTTTTGCCTCCCTCTCTTCCCTTCCTTCTTTCCTTCCTTTCTCCCCTTCTTTCCTTCCTTTCTCCCCCTTCCTTCCTTCCTTCCTTTCTCCCCCTTCACCCTTTCCTTCTCATTCTCTCCTTCCTTTTCCTCCCTCCTTCCTTTTTCCTCCATTCTCCCTCCCTCTTCCTTCCTTCCTCTTCTATTCCTTTTCCCCAAGTCTTCCTTTCCCTCTCCTTCCTTCATTTTCACTTCCCTCTTTTCCCCTTCTTTCTTTTCTTCTTTTCCCTTCATTGTTTTCCTTTTTCCTCACTCCCTTTCCTTTCTTTTCCCCACCCTTTCCTTTCCTCCCTTCCCATTTCCTTCTTTCTTTTCCCCTCCTTGTCTCTCTCCTGCTTTTCTTTTCTTCCTTTTCTATAGTTCTTCTTTTCTTTCTTCCTCTCCCCCTCCCTCCTTTATTTCCTCTGTCTTTCTTTCTTTCCCCCTTCCTTCCGTCTTCCCAGAGTCCTGAGCTTGCCTTTTGCAGAGCCAGGTCTGAAGTGTCCGTCATTCTGCCGGGGGAATCATTTTCTCATAATATGTATGTATATACTCACACTTAGTTGAATTCAGTCTTACAATATATTATATATATTATATGGCTCTCACTGAAATAAATTTCCAAATATTTTGCTTTCATGGCTCTCTGAGTCAAAAAGGTTCCCGACCCCTGCCCTAGATCCTCTCCATACCAGAACCAAGGGAGGGAAGGTGAGGAGATAATCCAAACATGTTGCCAAACTGGAAGCCGCTCTGTGTCCCCTTCGGGATGAGATAGAGTGGGGGTAAAATGCAGTAAATAAAATCCAATCTTGAATATGGCCAATGTGCTGGGGGGCCCTGGGAGAGGGGGGGCAGAGGGCGGTGAGACACAGTTTTCAGAAAAGGAGCCTCCTTATCTAAATTCACCCAAGCAATTAAACATCAAAAAGCTGAACTTCAAAACACCTATTTTTACTCAGAATGGATACCCAGAAATCCTCTTGTGTGTTTAAAGCAACATCCAGTTCTAAAGCAATGTTATATGTTAGTCATGAGCAGTGCAAGCTCCTTTGAACAATCCTTTAAAGAAAATGACATCTCCACCAGTTCTCTGCATTACTCATAGCACCCATTAATCATCACACAGCAAAAGCTTGATATTCAGGCATGGCACACAAGAGGCAGAAAGAAGAGGTCTCATCTCTTTTATGTTCTTAATCCTGAAGCCCATTAAACTCAAGTATGTTCTGGAAAAATATGTTATCTTGTAGGACCACTATCTAATAACACAGGCAGTTTTTGTAGCCTGAAAAAGGTAACCAATCCCACTTATGACCTCATCAGATTGGCAAAACTGTCCATCCTACGATACTTGGACTTCTGTTAAGGCTCCCATCACACAACATCGATCTACTTCCAGTGGGGCTCTGTGCCTCAAGTAAAGTCAAAATGTGGCATAAGACCACTTTGGCAACATGCTTCCCATGTTACAAAAGAAACAAGGGGGGGGTTGAGTGGTGACACTTCCCCCTTCCCCTTGGGATGGGATGAGGGGCAAGGAGGGCAATGTGGGGCACGGGGGGGATGGGTTCCACACACACCCCAATGGGTCCCACCAGATTTGCCACAATCCATGGCAAATCCTGGCCTCAATATGATGAGGTCCTCAGAAACATTAATTTTACCTTTAAGCAAAATGTTGATTCAATTTGAATCAATAATTCTTTTGTGCATTGGTTCCAATATAACATACTTTTCATCAGATGAGGAAAGATTAAATGATTTCTTTTTATTTCAATGCCATGTTCTAAAAGAAAGCTGCACATGAGCAGTGAGTAAGAAATAACTAACTCATTGGCTGCATATTCATTACAAGAAAACTTGTAATTGCCACAGATTCTTTGCCACAGATTTTGTGTGCAATGCAGTGCAATAGAGAACAAGTGTGTTGTGGTGAAAGAAGTGATGTGTGACTAGACCTGGAACCCCAGTCTGGGGTCCTGGTCAGCTCTGAAGCTCTTTTACTAACTGAACTAATTTAGCCACTCTCACACTATTAACTTACAACAAAGATATCACAGAGATAAGATGGGATAGGCACAATGTTTCACCACTGTCACCTTGAGAGTGAGATAAATATAGAATCATAGAATCACAGAGTTGGAAGAGACCTCATGGGCCATCCAGTCCAACCCCCTGACAAGAAGCAGGAAAAGCACATTCAAAGCACCCCTGACAGATGACCATCCAGCCTCTGTGTAAAAGCCTCCAAAGAAGAAGCCTCCACCACAGTCCGGGGTATGTTAGATCAAGCAGTACAAATGACCTTACCTTACTCCCCTTATAGAGTCTGCACTGAAGTTCCATTCATGAATGCCTTTCTGTAACAAAAGAAAATTCGCACGTATTGGCAACATATACAAAATGATTTAGCTACTAGCTTTAAATAAAACTCCTTTCAGGGGTGTAGCAGTCACCTTCATAAAATCGCACGTGTGATTTTTTAAAACAGATTAAAATACAAATTATCCTATTTCATGGAATCGTCAAAACCTCTCTGTTTCCTTCCCCAAAAACTTAATTTTTCCCAGTCTTTTTGTTAAATGTATTACTGAAGGCTTTTATGGCCGGAATCACTGGGTTGTTGTAGGTTTTTCAGGCTATATGGCCATCTTCTAGAACATAGCCATATAGCTTGAAAAACCTACAACTTTTTGTTAACCATTTTTTTCAGAGCACTTTCCAGTTCATGCACTTTCTTTGCATCACACTAGAGTTCCAGCTCATTTCAGGGCCAAGAACATCTGTTCTTCACTTAGTAACAGTATTTTTTAAGTCAATAGGAAAACCGCTTTAGCAGCCAATGGAAGACAAAGTGTAAGGGCTAAGGAACTACTGAAAGCTGTAGAAAAATCAATTCCATCTGTAGCCAAGAGTCATTTCTAGAACCAAGCTTTCTCAACAATAAAAGAGCAACCCAGCAGTGTTCAAAACCAGAAACTGTTGGCAAATCCTATATAAAATGAATATTCAGACTGCAATTCCAGCAATGAAAGATTCTAAATGGTGAGTCATGCAGAGATGTAATGTCAGAGTGACCCAAAAGACCATAATATTGCTGGGACTTCAGACCTACACTCAGGTATCTCTGTAGCCATGGACACACTTGAACAACTCACGACCTCAAAAACTTTGTTCTACAGCCATACACTGGTAATAACAATTTACAGGACTGGGAAATATAACTACAGTGAAGGATCAGACAAACTTCCTATGTTACATACTCAGTATAAATGATTTTTTAAAAAATACAATTTGAAATTGTAGAATTAGCCATATATTCCATATTGTTTCCCCTGTGGGAACCTAGAAAATATGTTTCCAATACATGTAATAAGCCACAGATAACTTTTAGATAGGCCTCACCATGAAATACAGCAACAGTAACCACAGAAGATGCAAGGCCCAGTGAGGTTTGCATTATATAGAGTCACTGTGGTATATTAGACTGCCATTTACCTTAGGGTCAACATTCCAACTGAGCCACAAAACTCACTTTTTGGCTCAGTCATGCCATAATGTGGTCTTGGAGATAAAATGGGAGGATGAGACCCATGTACATTGCTTTTTGCTCACGGAAGGAAAGTTGGAATATAAAGACAATAAATAAATAAATCTAATACGAAAAAATGAAGGCTAATTTGTTTATTACTGCTAAGAAAACAGTTCTACACAATCTGTGTATATGTGCTTTCAAATCGTCTATTAACTTATAGAAACCCTAATTAATTTCACAGGGTTTTTAAAGGCAAATAATACTCAGTTCCTTCTCTGAATTATAGTGAACCTGCCATTCAAGTATTAACCTAGTCTGGCCTTGTTTAGTTTCCAATATCAGATGGGATTTAGTGCCTTTTGGGTATTTAATATCAATATTACAATAAAGAAGGTGGTTTCTTTCTCTACTGTTTATTTATTTATTTACAGTATTTTTCCTTTCTCACCCCGAAGGGGACTCAGAGCATATCACAGAACACATATACGGCAAACATTCAATGCTGATTATACAATGACAGGACAGATAAACAGATAGAGGCATATAGGCTTTCCCAACTTTGGCTTCTTGGAGGCTGTGCTCGGTTCCAGCCATGTGGGGGGGGGGGGGTGTTGTCAGTCCCTCTCTCCTGCTGATGAGCTTGTAAACTTCCTCCTTTTTTGATCACCAGCATAACCTGGGTGCCTTAATCACTCTCCGCTTTAAGCATGGTGTCTATTTATCTACTCACATTGCTGTTTTCGGTCTGCTAGGTAGGCAGTGAGCTGGGCTGAATGGTTAAGCACTCACCCTGACACGGGCTTTGAACTGTCAATCCTTTGGTTGGCAAGATTTACTGCAGCTTGGCAGTTAACCTGCTGTGCTAAAGCCCGGCAGGTTAACATTCAAGATGTACTCTATACTTTAAGCATATGGCCATGCTTGCCATGCCTTTTGTGTTTGTGTTGGATTTATATACAATAAATGGAAATTTTGCCCAGATGATTGATGATCAAAACGCAGAGTAGCTATGAAAGAATCCACTGCTCTTTACTTCAGTTTTGACTGTTACTTTTACTAGCACCATACATGAAAACATGAAGTAGCCATTACCTCATGCTTTCCATATACTGTTACAAAAATAACAGAAAGGAGAGTCAACAAAGTAAGCTTTCCTATAAATTGCCACAAAAAGTAGCTCAGGCCAGAACAACTCCTTAGAAAGCAGAAACAATAAAATGAAAATAAAACAGAGGTTTCTTAGAAAAGCACCAAAATAGCAGCTGATTCCAGGAACTACAACGTTCTTTAGTTTAAAAAAATACTAGAGTCAAAATACTTTTTGACAGAAAGGACACCTGAGAAAATATTCCCATTCTGGCTTCCAACTTTTCCTCAATCCATTTAGTTCACATCACCTCCTTTATGCTTTTGCCGTCTGCTTTTAATTTTTACTATCAAGCTAATAGGACCCCATCTACAGTGACCATTTAAACGCAGTTCGAAGCTAGCTTCAGACTGCGGCAGCCAGACAACAAACTCTCAAAAAGCTCAGGAAAGAAAGTCCGTAATGCACATCAGTGCTCTGTGTCATCACCATCCGGGCCTCAAACCGATTCAAGAATTTCCTATATGCTCATCTGCACAGCAAAACCACTTTCTTCAATAGCAGTTTGAAACTGTATTATATTGTCATTATAAATGGAGCCTAGATCAAATAACCTCTTAATAATACACCACCACCGCCTCCCAAAGATACTACTCTATGGTGAACTCGCCACGGGTTAGCGCAAGGGAGGCGCCCCAAAAAAGAGATATAAGGACTTCCTGAAACAACATCTCAGGCTCAGCCAGATTGATCACCAAAAATGGTCTACCCTGGCCTCTCATCTGGAGGCATGGAGATGCACTATCCACAATGCTGCGGCCTCTTTCGAGAAGACATGCCGAACGGGTCTAGAAGAGAAATGACAACGCAGAAAGAACCGTAACTTGGAAACAACATCACCCAAGGAGACTTTCTGCTGTGCTTTCTGCAACCGAACTTGCCTATCTCAGATTGGCCTTTTTAGTCATCAACGCGCTTGTAAAAAGAGTGGGATGAGTCCTTCCTAAGAATCTTCATTCACGAAGTAATGCCGAGAATACACCTCAGTTTGCTATCAATGGAATTAATTAGCAACAACAACCAATCCTTGTTCTCTGATAAGTACATCTCTATGATGCCTCTCTTTTAAAACATAGGTGGGTGCGAGGAGATATTTTTGGATTCCCCAGTTACCTTAACCATTGGATTCTGGGGGTCACAGTCCAAAGAAATAACTTCTCCAAGCTTCGGTCTGTTTTAAAACTGCTGTTTCTGACATGTCTACTCTACATTTTATATGCTTTTTTCAAAATAGAGATATTCTAAATATCTCAGTTTGTGGAGAACCTCTTACAAAATGGTTCCAAAGGGTAGCCAGATCTTCAGAGTTCCCAACCTCTTTATATTTCTAGAGCTTTTTATGATACCCTTAGTTTATCTGAGGTGGGAATGACAATCTACCCTATATATCTAGAAGTATTTCAACCACTTTGAAGTTTTGGCTGTTATCATGTATATGCATTTTTTGCATTTCCAAATCAGGCCATTTGATCCACTGCCAACTAACAGCAGCATAGCAATAGAGCTCTAATTTGAAAAGCAGATGCTCATTACGCTTAGGATTAACCTACACTGTAGAATGAATGCAGTTTCATACCACTTTACTTGCTGTGGCTCAGTATTATGGAATCCTGGGAATTATAGTTTGGTGATGGAGCAGCACTCTTTGGCAGATGAAGTTTTAAATGTGCAGAGAGGCCAATCTCTCTACAGCACATTATATTTGCTGGAAGGCAAAGAGATTAGAAACCATACTGATGGAACTGTGCCACAAAGATGGTTGATTCCTTTGGGGAAAGTCCCTTGCTCAATGGTAGATTATATGCTTTGAATGCAGAAGGTCTCAGGTCCCTGGCATCTCCTCAGAACTGGAAAAAGCCTGTGCCTTAAAACGTGGACAGTGTAAACAATGCTAATGAAGATGGACAAGCATTCTGAGTTAGCAATATGTAGCTTGCTATGATTACAAAATTCTTAATCCCAGTCCTGGAAATGCATGTATGGACATGCTATGCTTAATACTCCCTTTCTTCCCTATTATCCATTACTTCCTCCTCTCTGGGCTTTTTTGTTCTTTGCTCTCTCAAATATTATAGGCGCTGAACTTTTCCCTTTTCTCCAAACATCTCAAATTCCCCCAGGCCTCCAACATTCAAATCAGTTAGCTGCTTCTAGGGATAATTTAATTGCAGGATACAACTTGTACAAAAGAGATTACATCTACCTCTTTTTCAAAAATGCCTGGGTGGCAGCTTACCTTATCATCAGGCATAACATGCCAGATAGAGACAGTCTTTTCTTCAGCCTCACTATTGATGGACAGGTATGAAGGCTGGTAGATTTTTGTAGGCTCTAATATTAAAACCTTTGAGCAGAAAAACAGAAAAGGTACCATTAAATGTTACAACATAAGCAGTTCTTATAAAGATATGTATTAGACACTGACATTTTTAGATGTAGCTCTTAGAAAATCTTGGACTACAGGCAAATCTTATAAAATACATATTTAGCTTTGCTTTAAATTATATTGTATTTTTCCAGCCAAACAATATCCTTGAACGCCTCATTTTTAGTTTTATAGAATTCTCTACTTTATTGTAATGCTTCTTTTCTTGGATTCTTGAAGGCAAACATGTCTGAAAATATTTGGGTGAAGAAGCAACACTGCACAATTGTACTGTATAATCTTGTCATGGTCTAAACCTCTTATTTTTGTGGTCTTTGCAGAGCAGTTTAGCTGCCACCAAAATGACACATTTTATTATTAGTTTTAAATCTGGGAAGTGTCTGTCTCCCATATGCAGAAACACACTGCTAATGTTCTGGACTCTCTCCTCCAGCTCCAACACCTAAAATCCAACTCAATCATAAAGGAATCATTTATGGACCATTTAAGGGACTGGAAAGAAAGCTATGAGAAAGTAGGGACAAGAGAGCAATACTTTTATGTCAGCCTAATTGCTTGTGTCTAAATCTTTATCTACTCTTTGGGATATTGGGTTTATTTTCATGTTTTAGTATGCACAGGCAACTTGGGGAAAAAGAAAGCGGAGCTTCCACTGTTAGGAAAGAACTATATATGTATGACATATATGGAAATAATGTTGATGCAGGAAAAAAAAGGACAACTGCCAGGAAATGTGGTAATAATATCACTCCATGAAAGTACATTATATGATATGGGGATTTCTCTGAATGTCATCAAGTCGAATGCAGAGGATTGATCTGGCAATAAGCAAAAGTAATTGCAGTCCTGGAATGAGGAGAAGGAGGACAGAAGACAAAGAAGCAAAGAATTAGAAGAACAATAAGGAGGAGGAGAATTGGAAGGAAATGGAAGAGAATTAGACAGAGGAGAGAACTAGAAGCATAACAGAATATGTGTTGCTAGAGTACTTAGGTTTCTTTTGTTTGATTCTGCGAGAATCATTTAACAGCTATTCATGGGGAAGTGGGAGAGAAATGGGATGAAGTAAGTATTTTATCAAGGGAAATGAATACAAGCAGAAGCATATATAAAGCTGAAGAACTGAAAGGGAAGCAAATGAGGAGGTATTCAGCTTCCATGAAGGAAAGAAGAAATTACAAGACATCAAGAGATCAGAGGCATGATAAAAATATTGAAATCTAACTGCCACATGCCTTAAAGATTACAGCACAATATTAGAGGCCTAACCAAAAGAGATACCAAATCACCTGTCTATCTCCTGAGGAATCTGTACAATGACCAAGTAGCAACAGTAAGAACTGACCATGGAACAACAGGCTGGTTCAAGATTGGGAAAGGAGTACGGCAGGGTTATATACTCTCACCCAACCTATTCAACTTGAATCGAGAATACATCATGCGATGTGCAGGGCTTGAGAAATGCAAGGCTGGGGTTAAAATTGCTGGAAGAAATGTAAACAACGTTAGATATGCAGATGATACCACTGATGGCTGAAAGCAAGGAGGAGCTGAGGAGACTTCTAATCAAGGTGAAAGAAGAAAGTGCAAAAGCTGGGTTGCAGTTAAACATAAAAAACCAAGATTCTGGCAACCAGACTGATTGATAACTGGCAAATAGAGGGAGAAAATGTGGAGGCAGTGACTGACTTTGTATTTCTAGGTGCAAAGATTACTGCAGGCACAGACTGCAGCCAAGAAATCAGAAGACATTTACTTCTTGGGAGGACAGCAATAACCAATCTCGATGAAATACTGAAGAGTAGAGACATCACACTGGCAACGAAGATCCGCATAGTTAAAGCAATAATATTCCCCGTAGTAATCTACAGATGCGAGAGCTGGACCATAAGTAAGATGAGCGAAGGAAGATAGATGCTTTTGAACTGTGGTGTTGGAAGAAAATTCTTAGAGTGCCTTGGATCACAAGAAGATCAAACCAGTTCATACTTCAGGAAATAAAACCCAACTGCTCATTGGAGGGAAGGATTTTAGAGGCAATGATGAAGTATTTTGGCCACATAATGAGAAGACAATGATGCTGGGGAAAATGGATGGAACAAGGAAGAGGGGGCAACGAAGGGCAAGATGGATGGATGGTATCCTTGAAGTGACTGGCTTGACTCTGAAGGATCTGGGGGTGGTGACGTCTGACAGGGAGCTCTGGCGTGGGCTGGTCCATGAGGACAGAGGCGACTAAACGAATAAACAACAATAAACAAGAGAGAGAGAGAGAGATTCCAACAATGGGATAAGGGGGTGGATCTATGAGTCCAGAAAATGTGCAAACTTCTGGACAGTGCTGCTGAAGAAGGCAAAGGCAGGCCAAATAGGTTCATAATTAAGCTTCTGTCAGGAGAGAACTCAGACTCTAGCCTTGCCAAAGAAAAACAGCTACAGAAAAGATGGGAAGTAAAAATGGGAAGAGTGAAGCTTTTGGCTGACACATTTCCTTCAGAAGTAAATTCTGTCCAGGTTCAGTTTTCCAACAATTTTTTATGGGAAAGCTGTGAAATCACAGCTTTCACAGTTGTGATTTCATATGTAAGGTGTTTATATATATTCATATGTATGGTGTTTATATATATTCATATATATGGTGCTTATATATTCATATAAAAACATATTTTACCAAATATTTTCATAGGAATTTTGAAAAAAAGGGATCTGGTTTTATTTAGGCATGCATAAGGGGGGCTTCAAAGCCCAATTCATCCCATGGCAGCCCTTCCAAACAGTTGGATTTCCAAAGGGTCAAGGAAGTCCAGTTGAATGGTGTAGTGCAGTGTTTCCCAACCAGTGTGCCGTGGCACACTAATGTGTCGTGAGCGATCATCAGGTGTACCGTAGGAAATTGGAACCTCCAATACCCTTTCTTCCCCCTCCTGCCGAACACTTTTTCTTCTCCACTCAGGCACCCTTCTTCCCAGCCTCACTCTGCTAGCTTTGCCTCGCTTTGCTCACGCTGCCGCTTCTGCGGGAGGGGGGAGGGAAGAAGACGCCCCACGTCTTTCTCCCCTCTACAGTGCTCTCTGAATATCTGAATCCAAAACTCAAGGTCAATGCCCACCAAACCCTTATAGTATTTTCTCTTGGTTATGGTAGTTCTGTGTCGGAAGTTTGATTCCATTCCATCATTGGTGGAGTTCAGAATGCTCATTGATTGCGGGTGAACTATAACTTCCAGCTGTTGAGCAAGACCTTCGTGTGTCTTTCTGCCATTCCTGGCAGGATATCTATGTTGTGTTCATCGAAACAGGCCCAGGTTTCACACTGAGTGTATAAATACATTTAAAAACACATTAACTATGTGCTAGAGTGTCATTTTGGTTGGTGGTGTGCCCCAGGATTTTGTAAATGTAAAAAGTGTGCCGCGGCTCAAAAAAGGTTGGGAAACACTGGTGTAGTGCATGATGGATACTGAGCAGAGTAGAAAGCAGGTTATGAATACAAGATAACAATCATGATTTTCAGTGAAATGTAGGATTGGTCAAACTCAGGTTCAAACCTTCTCTTTTGCCATGAACTCTTCATTGGCCCTGAATCCTAGAAGCTTATTTAGTTTGCCTTAACTCACACTTCTGATGTGAAAATAAAACAGGAAAGGGAGAACCATGTTCATGTCCTTGGATGAAAATCGGGATGTAAATGTATTTCAGGTCACCTTCTTTTGTTATTGGAAACTTACTACCTTTCCAATTAAAATGCTTTTCTCTCCAAATAACCGTGGGCCAGGAACATTAGTCAAGACTGTAAAATGTACTTACGGGAAATCTAACCACTGACACATCTGTCTTTGTGGCCTCAACAAGAAAATCCATCCAAAAGTCCACCAGATCATTTTTGGCTATTTGCTGTTCTGGATTTAGTTTCTTAAAATGCTGATATATTAAGATAGTCTCCACAATGGATTTGAGGTACCTAGGATACATCAGTAAAAAGAAAACAAATGCTATTATTTATAATTAATTACAGTGTTTGTACGCTTTGCACCTGTTAAATATATTTGGCATGGGAGTCGCCTGCATTAAGATCACTACTGACCAAAAGGTCATGTTGTTCGAAGCCAGCTCGGGTCAGAGTGAGCTTCCAACCAATTTTTTAGCTTGTTGTCGACCTTTGCAAACTGTCAGTTGCATCTGTCAAGTAAGAAATTTAGGTACCACTTATGTGTTGGAAGGCTAATTTAACTAATTTACGAAGCCATAAAAAATCTCCAGAAAGCATGCGGGGAATGAGGAAGTACTTCATCAGTGTAGCAGATGGACGGTGAAGCAACAGCTCCCCTGGTGAACAGAAAAAGTTGGAATGTTAAAAAGCCTCTGACTGTCTGTCTATATGTGTTGTGTGTCTATGGCATTGAATGTTTGCCATGTATATATACATTGCAATCCACCCTGAGTCCCCTGCAGGGTGGGAAGGGCGAAATATAAATATAAATACTGTAAATAAATAAATAAATAAATAAATAATTTTTTACAAGAGGTATCCTGGGTGAGTGGGCAGGAGGGGAAAGGGCTAATGCAGCCTACTGCCCTCCAATAGTTGCCCACCCCTAAACCATTACTTCTGAGAATCCCACATACTCTATGTTCAAAATAATTCAAAAACAGTTTATTAGTATTTTCATTTAAGTAACTTTTGCTCTGCCTAAGTATCTAAAGGCATTCTTGTGTGATTCTGGAATCCAATTAGGGATGGTCCTGGTTAGTACTTGTATGGGAGACCACCAGCAAATACTAGGTGCTGTAGGCTATATTTCAGAGGGGGAAACTTTTGAGTCTTCCTTGCCTGAGAAAACATTATAAGCCCAATATGTCAATAGGCAACTTGAAGGCATCAACATACACATCCCTCCCTTTACTGTAGGACTCAGGCTGGTTTAAGCAAATATGAAGAATTTGAAACTATTTGAGATAAAAAATAATAAAATACTCTAAACAGGACAAATGCATGCTAAAGAGATTAACAATTAAAGACAGCTTAAAAGGCTCAATCAAATGTTTATGTACATTTTTTTTAAAAAAATAAACGTAAAAACTTGGCTAAAAATATTTTTACATGACGCTAGAAATAAATCAACATTTGTTCTAATTGGATCATTCATATATTTAAAAACACAACAAAGCTTTGTGAAGTTGAAAGAATATGCACATTTTAATGTGTGTGTGTGTGTGTCTATATATATATATATATTGGGGACCCGGCCCTGCCCGGGTCATTTGAGAAGTGCAGCAGGATGTAGAGTGGGTCATGGGGGCTCTGTGTGCCAAGTTTAGTCTTGATCCATCATTATTGGGAGTTGCAGTGGTATCATGAAATTACTGAAGGTAGTGCAAGTCCCATCATCTCTGTGTGTCCCGTCCCCCCAAAAGTGTAGTAGGATGTAGATGGGTCATGGGGGCTCTGTGTGCTAAGTTTGGTCTGTATTGGTGAATGGATGAGGGATGCATTGTTTTTCGGAAGTGAGTGAAGGTACTTCAAGTCCCATCATCCGTGGTCCGTCTCACAGTAAACTGCACCAGGCTGTAGAGTGGGTCATGAGGGCTCTGTGTGCCAGATTTGGTGTTGATCAGTCATTGGATTAGGTTTGTAGCAGGATTGGGAAGTGAGGGAAGGTACTGCAAGTCCCATCATCCATGTTCTGTCCCCCTCCAAACTTCAGTAGGCTGTAGAGTGGGGCACAGTGGTCTGTGGGAACAGAGGGGTGTGAAAGTACTACAAATCCCATCATCCATTGTCAGTCCTCCCCAAACCTCACCAGGACGTGAAGGCAATCATGGGGGTTATGTATGCCAAGTTTGGTCTCGATCAGTGATTGGATGAGGGTTGTAGCGGACTTGGGAAGTGAGTAGAGATACTTCAAGTCCCATCATCCATGGCCCACCCTCCTCCGAACTGCACCAGGACGTAGAGTGGGTCATGGGGGCTGTGTGTGCTGAGTGTGGTCTGTATTGGTCCTTTTTGGTGGCCTCAGTGGTCTGTGGGAACCAAAGTCTTGGAAAGTACTACAAATCCCATAATACGTGGGTCATGTCATAGGGGGGTTATGTGTACCAAGTTTGGTGCAGGTCCATCACCCACGCTGGTCGCTGTGGCCTGTGAAAGTGGCTGCCACATATCCGCCCTGGCCTGTGAAAGTGGCTGCCAAGTTTGGTGCCACATATCCGCCCTGTCTGCATCCACCCTGGCCTGTGAAAGTGGCTGCCACATATCCGCCCTGGCCTGTGAAAGTGGCTGCCACATATCCGCCCTGGCCTGTGAAAGTGGCTGCCACATATCCGCCCTGGCCTGTGAAAGTGGCTGCCACATATCTGCCCTGGCCTGTGAAAGTATACCGGTGTAAAACAGAAAGGAGTAAAAAAAAATGGAAAAGGCCTGCATGGAATTAGCAGTAAGGTCCAATGAGGCTGGGTGAGGGGGCTTTGGGCCAGAATTATTTATATAAGCATTAAAAGGCATTAGAGAAAGGTATTTATTGTTTTCTCTTGTGTCTTTTGAGTGAAGTAGGGCCTTACCTTGTAGAGTGACAGTGCCTGTTCTAAAGATCCTGTCAGAAGCTGCCTTTCTCTGACACTGTGTTGAAGAGGGAAGATGGATGCCTCTTTTGGGCCTATCTGGGAGAAGGGGATTTGTAGGGGCTACAATGTTTTCTGGGAAGTGAATTGGGATGCAAATCCCATCATTCGTCGGCCATCCTGCCCTAAACTCTATTTTGGGGCCTGTAATGTTATGGCCTGCTATTGGTAACTTTAAAAGGCCGAATGGCAGGCAGCCGTTTTCTAAAAGCTGAGGGGGAGGAGAATACAGGAATCCATTTTGTTTTCACAGAGCCAAGTGGGGAGGGAATGTTGATGGTGCATTTTTCCCCTCAGTGGGAAGAAATCCTGTTGTTTGAATGTAGAGGCCTGGATTCTGGGTTGCTGGCTTTTTTCCTCTCAGTGGGAAGAAATCCTGTTGTTTGAATGTAGAGGCCTGGATTCTGGGTTGCTGGCTTTTTTTCCCCTCAGTGGGAAGAAATCCTGTTGTTTGAATGTAGAGGCCTGGATTCTGGGATGCTGGCTAATCAGTGGCTAGCAATGCCCTCTGTCTGGTGCCTTAGAATTTTGGAGTGGCGAGGCTGTCCAATCAAAGGACTTTATGCAAATAGCTGCCACATATCCGTCCTTCCGCCCTCCGCATACACACATACACACATACACACAAACATTCCATTTTATAAAGGTATACAGATATACAGAGATATATATACAACATCCACACAGAACAAAGATTTCTTTCACTGTTAAGTTAGAAAAGAATGACAAATTGATTAAAATCAACTCTGTCAGTTTTGTTCATCCCTCCAGTAGGTTTGTGTGAATGAATTTGCATATTTCCTTCCTCTATCAACCACAACTTCCTGAGTACATTTTCAGGGGAACTTTGTCCATAATTATTAGCATACATTTATCAGCTTAAACAACCAATCTTTTGCATGTTGCTCTAGCTGAAGGGCAAGCCCAGTGTACAGCACTGAAGTGGATGAGACAACAGACTGAGTAAGAATAAAATGCAGCTGCTTATGTTTTCCCCCCAGAAAGCCCTTTTATCAATATATTGGATCCTAAAATATTTGTTTCTTTAAGGTTTACGAATGAAAACTAACTGTTTGCACTTTAATTGTCAACAATTGTCACGATGCACGGACTTGACCGGCCCCTTAATCACACACACAGAGACGGACTGAAGGCTAACTACTTTATTGAATATAAAAACAGTTCAAAAGATATAGTGTCCATAAGAATAGCAAGGTAATCCAAAAGGCTTGAAGCAACAATGTCCAAAACAGCTTGGCAAGACAATCCAAAGGCTTAAGCAGGGCTCCGCGCAGCAATGCGGATTCAGGAACAAGGCAAGGTAATTGCAAGGCAAGACTTGGTGGCCACGAGCCAACTTAGCTCCGTAGACCCACTTCGCTACACGTCTGCTCAGAAGAGACGTGGCCGAAGCACTGGGGATTGGTTCCCATGGATGCTATACTTAATCTTTCGGCCGAGGTCCCCGACGCTCTAAGCCTTGTCGTCTCCAATCTTTGCTGATGGACCTCGGCCTGTCTAGGCTGCGGTGCCATCCCCTTCTCCTGGACTCAATGCTACTTCTCCTATCAAAGGTTCAACCTTGTCTCTCCGCAGCTGGGTCCCTATCTCCATGAGAGCTCTCCTCCCTAGAATCTTCCCAGCCGCCTTCTTCCATGTTTTCATTCAGAAGCTCCTGTGACCCTCTTCCCCCCGGATGCTCATAACTTCCACTATCACTGCTTTCAGTTTGCACCTGGCTTTCATCTATGTCTGCATAGGGGTCAAGCCAACTTTCATCCCAAGCCAAGCTTTCAGTGGGAGAGAGGGGCCCAGTGATGGGAAACGCTCCTTCAGGCAACCCTTCCAAATCCTCTTCAGAATCTATCTCTGCTGGTGCAGGCCCTAATGCTAATGGCACCCCCGGTGCTGTTCCCTGGTCCCCAGGCACAAACGAGAACTGCTGTGCTACAACAATGAGATGCTCTAGTCCCTTTCTCAAATACAGTGTACTGTACAGGCTCAATGGTAGACTCTGGGTGAGTATAGGTACATGTGCTATGTACTGAAATAAAGGCCATTTTTTTATTCCTAACCACAGAAAGAGCATGTCCAATGAAGCAATTGCATCAACAGTTATGTACATTCCAACAGCAGGGAAATTTGTCTCCTACACAATCATTAAAAGTATCCTAGTATAAGACAACCAAGTACTCCATCTTTGGAAATCCAAAATATTCCAAAATTCAAAATAGTCCATATTTTGAGATTGGAATGGTGACAGGTTTGCTTTCTGGTGGTTCAAGGTACACAGACTTTGTCTGATGCACATTAAAACACTTAGTATAAAATTGCCTTCAGGCTATGTGTACAAGATGCATATGAAACATAAATCTGAAAAAAAAATCCCAAATATGGTCACAAGCATTTTTAATCAATTCAAACTATATCATCTATGCAATTCAAACTATATCAATTAAAACTATATCATCTATGCAGGAGCCCCCGGTGGCACAGTGGGTTAAACCCTTGTGCCAGCAAGACTGAAGACCGACAGGTCGCAGATTCGAATCCAGGGAGAGCGCGGATGAGCTCCCTCTGTCAGCTCCGGCTCCCATGTGGGGACATGAGAGAAGCCTCCTAAAAGGATGGTAAAACATCAAAAACATTCAGGTGTCCCCTGGGCAACATCCTTGCAGGCAGCCAATTCTCTCACACCAGAAGCAACTTGCGGTTTCTCAAGTTGCTCCTGACATGAAAAAAAAAGACAATGCAAATAATTCAGGAGCTACGGAACTGAGTGAAGCAAAAATACCTTGATCCAAGTTTCATTTTAGCCATGTGATTCAGTGGTTCTCTACAGGTAGTCCCCAAATTACAGATATATACCTCATAGTTAAGAATATGGGCAAAAAAAAAACACCAGGAAGTGAGAGATGTCTACCTTCAGGGAGGGAAATTCACTCATGGAAGAGGAAAAGGTGTCTCCCCTGAAATTTATCGCCAATACTTGTTTCCCCAATAAGCCATTTCTTTCAAAATCCAATGATCACAAGGACAGAAAGTGAGTGAAATCTTCTGAACAGGGGCACAAACAGCAAAACAAACACCACAGGGAAGATAACCCTTCCCTATGCTATCTAAAGCATGCATGATATGTGTATGTATGTATGTATGTGTAGGTAGGTAGGTAGGTAGATATGCTGGAGTCACACTTAAAACATGCACCTGTTCCAACTTACATACAAATTCAATGTAAGAACAGATGTATAGAACTTATCTTGTCTGTAACTCGGGGATTGTCTGTACTGTCCATTTTCAATCCAGCTCTATCCTATTGTTGTTACTGATTGTTTGTTAAAAACTGATACACCACCTCCTTTAAGTGGAGGAAGTAAAATTATAGTGCAAAATTATAAAGTGTTAAGAAATGAAATGCTTTAATAACTCGGATGTCATTGAACAAAGTTGCTATGCTATACAAATTTATATGGATGGAAGTGTGAATTGATACCAAAAAGTTGAAATCTCATTTCTACATACTTTCATGCAAGCACTAAACAAATGTAAGAAAAACCTTGCTTCACTTGTATGTCCACTCTTTCTATTTTCCTGTTAGTTCTTATTTAGTAACTTGTTATGTTCTCCGATGGCAGCAAGCTCCAAACCAGGCATTTGCCAGGTCTTCTTACCCAGAAAGATCCCACCATCCTAGAAATGCTACCATTCCAACTTTGTAGAAAGAAGCCAAACTGATAAAATGTAGCTACAGATCATTTTTAGGATGCATACATTATCTATTTGTGGGATAGCTGTGGCTCCCATAACTGATGTCTTTCAAAAACCAGGAGTCCGCAGTACCTCTGTACCGAGTTACAACTCCTTCCTCCCACAATTTGATCTGAAATCAACTGACAGAATTAAAGTTGCCTAGCAACTACATTTTGCAATTGCAGTTTTGCTCATCTTTGAACTGAACAAACAGTAAAGAATAGGGGCTATCAGCTACTTCAAGAGACTACTCTGAAATTCAGCCAGCCTACTCTGAAAATATTCTAAATAAGAGATGAGATGGAGGCAGACCTTGTGCAAAATGCAGCAGCAGGACTGATGCCTGGAGTGTACTACTGTATATAGAAAATGCATAATTCTGATATTAATGGAGCTGCAATAGTTGTCATTTGCTTCTGGTTCAAATTCAAGATTCTGCTGCTGACATTCAAAGTCCTTAATGGCTTGGGGCTTCCTGCTCAAAATCTCTCTCTATATGCCTGCCCCCAAGCTTATATCTGCTGGGATGGGTCTCATCTGTGTCCTACCAGGGGAGTGATATGTTGTGGGTAGAGGCAGAATCTTGTTGCACTCCAAGGTTGGAAACCACCTCTATACTTAGCACACAGCCCCGTAGCCAGGACTTTGATTCCAGGGGGCGGGGCGGGGGGCGGGGCGGCTGAGTCTGAGTGAGAGAGGATCTAGAATGAAGACCAAAAAGGGAAATGGTACTAAGCAGATGATTTACAAAAATATATTGAGTACAAACAGCAATATGTATCATTCACACCAACCATCAAGGAATATTATCATTGGTAAAGTACATCAATCATTAAAAAGGCAGTATAAGCAGTCCCAAGGATGCCTGCTCACAGTATGACATTCCATAAATAGTAGTAAGTCACAATCCAAAAAGTCCCTCAAAGTTTCAAATTCAAAGGACTTGTCCATAAAGTCTGCGTTATGCGGAGATTAAATCCAAGTTGGTGATTCAGTATATCTTAGAAGATATGTAGTACCCAAAGTCCTGTTGTTAAAGTCAAGCTGAGGAACAATAAATCAAACCGTGGCGTGATGAGGCATCCAAAATATCTGACAATAATCAGTAAATGTAGATATGTTGCATCATCCAAACAGCGGGTACGCCATGCAAATTATCATATAAGACCAGGTTGACGGGAGGAAGTAGGTGGGATCCCCGTCCCATTTCACGTAAACACGCTTTATCAAAACCCTGTTGTCTTAGAAACATAAATTGGCGTCCAAAAAATAACTCATGAAATCACATTGGTGAAAGTCACAGCATACTGACCAGTACCCCTATGGGGCGCCAGGATAATTTGCATGGGGTACCCATTGTTTGGATGAATGTGCCGAGACTTCAATGCACAGGCGTTGCATTGAAGTTGCACAGGCCTGCTGAGTGCACCGGCGCGAAGGCCTATTGCAACCTCTGAATGGTCTGTGGTGCAGCGGCATCCTCTTTGGTGCCTGGGCTGTCGCTGCACTCCCCTTCCTCTTCCGGCACCAAAAGCTGAAACCAGGAGCACCGAAAAGGAAAGAAAATGTGCCGAGGGCCCAGATGCAGACAAGGACGCCACTGTGCCACATACCACTAAGGCTTCCTCGCGGACCACCCTGAGAATTTTGGGGGATGGGAGTGGCTGAAGCCCCTCAAGCCCCCCCCCCCCCGGCTACATGCCTGTTAGCACACAATCCAGTTCCAGATAAAATAGTTTATTAAAGAATATATATAAAGCAATCTAGCAAAATAGTGTAAAAATCAATGTCCAAAAACCAAGAATAATCCTCAGAGTTCCAAGTACATAAAATGCATTAAAAACCAAGAATACAAAAGGAGGTAAAGTCCAAACATTCAACACACGAACAGACCGCAGGAATATGAAACATGGAATCAAGAAGCGTGAACGCAAGGAAACTTGGAATTAAAAATCCCTTGGAAGACTTGACTCGGCTCCAACATCAACATTGTCTGGGCTGAGGGAATACTCTGCTGGTCTTTCTTATATATACAGAAAACCTGCCATTTTCCTTCCAAAACTGATAAGGGCTTCTTTGTTAATGGGTGAGCTGATTTTCGCACTGCTTCGTGAGATCCCCTATGTTGATGGAACATTAATCTTCTATCTAACTGCTGCTCATTAGTTCATCCATCTGGAGTAATATCTTCCTCCCTTGCATCTTCCTCCCCTGAGCTCATTCCTGCCTCTGTCCTGTCATCTCTAGGGAACTACCTTTCTGGAATGTGGCCTCCCTCGGACAGAATGCTCTCATTCTCAGGGCTTAAAATCTCCTGATTGTCTTGCTGATCTGCAGGCCCAGAATCCCCACTATCATCATCAGACTGCCTAACAGGCCCAGAATCTCCAGTGAGATCAAGTACAGGCATAGTCAAAGGCTGGAATATGACAAAACCAGAAAATCCATTTGGTTGATGACACACTGTCCTTCCACAAATATACAGAGCCCAAACCTAAGTACAGTGTGCTGTAGGGGTGAAAGAGTAAGACAAGGATAACTGAGGGCCTCAGCCTAACATAGTTCACAGGTTTGTTATGTATATAAAATAAGGACCTGGAAAACCATATAATCCGATTGAAGTTTCTTGAAGGAAAGGTGGGGTATAACATTTTGATGTATCCTAGCACCCAAAAAAAGCCCTGCAATGTGACATGACAGATTCCAATTTAGGTCAAACACAACCAGTGCTGTGTCTGGACATCACAGACACAGGGCACTAACCAAGCACAGCACAGTACCTGGGCATGAGAGACAGATAGTACAATCAACAAATACATAATCTCTATTAGTGATTATTATAGGTATGATTTTCCCCTGCAGTCCATAGGACCATTAGGACTAATAGGAGGACAACGGGATACAAACAGGATCAAAACTGTTCACTCATTTCCACCACAGTATCCTGGCAATTTCCTATATATAAATTCCCAAATATGGGCTGTCCCTGTCTTAATTAGGTTTCAGCCAAGGATGATTAGCATCAATCAGATTTTCTTGGCATTTCTACTTGCACTCCAGCTTCTTTGCATTGTTAAGAAAAATGACCCCCAGAGAAGCTCAGCTATCATAACTATTATTGCATTTTTAAGAAAAATGACTGCCTGAAAAGCACATCTATTACATATAAATTTCACTATCTGTTGCTCTCATATTATTTTGAGTCCTTCTCTGATATTGGCTCTTCCAACATTTCTGAACCACCTGTACTTTTTCCAGCCCTGATCATTTCAATATGGCCAATCATTTGCGAAGCTAAAGGACTCCAGGATACTGCCCGCAATATCTTACTATCCAAATCTAAAAGTCCTAGTTTTGGAACCCAAGATTAACCTCTACATGCTTCTCATTTTACAACAAGCTGTTATAAGTCTTTTCCTCCCTCTTGATCACTGGACATCTCTTTTTCCCTCTCAGAAGTACCACAGCCCTAATCTTGCTTTCTCACAGCACCTACAACTTTCTGAAATACAGCAAAATATAAGCCTGCAAAGACCCCCCACAAGTGCAGTCAGTTCCTTAGAGTAAACTCAGCCTCCACTTCTGCAACCAATTGTGATCTTTGAGTCCATTCAAAGCAAAACCTGGTTTACAAAATTGATTCAATTATTGATTTATTTTGTTGGCTTTGTGTCTAATGGATTACTTGCCATTCTTGAGCTTTTTAATTAGAAGCCTGGGCACATTACTCCCACAGTTCAAAATGCTCTTTATACATCTGTATTCTCAAGGGTGTGAGATAATAAATGGATCTGGACAGCGTATCTGGCATCTAGACATAATAAACCAACACAGAGAACATAAGTGCTTGATCCCGTAGTCATTCCTTTGAGAAAGAGTTAATTTGCTCAAGTATAGTTCAGTTTTCTTTTTTTAATGCTAAGATCATAACAATAGTGGTGGGCAAAAGGCAGCCCCAAAGGCCACATACAATCCCTAGCTTCCACCTTTGTCCAGGTCCCTAACCCACACGTTTCTGGCATTTTTTGATCCAAATTATGGGAAAAGACCCTCAAATGCAGGAAATACAAACAACAACATCTCCCTGACTCCCTGCACAAGCAACCTAGAACCCTGAATTTATTATTTATTTATTTCATGCATTTCTACTTCGCCCTTCTCCCCCTGAAGGGGGACTCGGGCCGGGTGGCCTCACACAAGCATTACATGATGCTATCAACATATGAACTATGTTTAATACTTTCATTTTCCTTTGTGGTCCCTTTCAAAATGGGAAGAGGAAGTGATGGGCTGCCACTTTCCATTGCCATTTTAAGAGGGAACGCAGAGGGAAAATGGGGTTTGGAGAAAATTGGTCCCGTTATAGTTGACCACTCCTGCTATGTTGTATACCTACAATTATCTACATGTTTACAGTCATTTCATTAAATATACATTGATGGTATGAGAATGTGGTGCTTTACCATGCTGGTGTCTTCAGTTTGAACAGTTTTTCTGAAGCCTGGATCACTCTTGTGTGATCATTTGCTAGGACACTTGCTCCCAGAAAGAAGCCCACTTCCCAGTAACTCTGTAATTTCTCCAAGTTTCCCTTTTTCCCGAGGAGGCTGCTTATCTTTACTCCTAAAGAAACAAGAAAAAAAACTCAGTGCATTAGACTACAGCTGCTTCACATTAAGCCTGACTTAAATCAGTACATCTTAAGCTTTTTCTAACTGACAAATAAAATCAAACATTTACTGATAATTAATCAGCATTGGCAAAGCTTGCTAAACTGGCTGATTTTCTTTTTTATGAAGGAAAAGGATATTCTACAGAGTCTACTGTAAACAGATTAATATAAATATCTAAAACAGCCACTACGTGGAATTCAGAAAATGTTTACTGTTGCCATTTTTTTCAGGACCCCAACATTGAGTTAAGAGGGCCCTATTTGGAGTCAGGACCCACCGTTTAAGAAGCAGTAGCCTTGAGAACATTAGAACATTAGTAGAACTAATAGAAAATGGTTCTACTAGTTTCTCTAGAGCTGGTGTCCCCACGGGCCAGATGTGGCCCTCTAAGGTCATTTACCCGGCCCCTGCCCTAAACTTTTTACTTAGTTTGAAAAAACTTGAACAGCAACCCTAATTCCTTGATTACCTCATCAGTCAAAAGTAGGCCCAGGCTTTCCATTGAAATACTGATAAGTCTATGTGGGTTAAAATTGTTCTTAATTTTGAATACCGTATTGTTCATTTATGCTTTTTTGCATTGCAAATAAATGTGGAGTGTGCATAGGAATTTGTTCATTTTTTTCCCAAACAATAGTCCAGCCCCTCAACAGTCTCAGGGACAGTAAACTCGCCCTCTGTTTAAAAAGCTTAAGGATCCCTAGCCTGGAACCCCAGGTCTCAGCGGTGGCCGGGGGAGCTTTTGCACAGTTAAGACCCGTGCGCCAGCTGCACCCGTACCTTGGGAAGTCTGATCTGGCTACGGTCGTCCACGCTCTGGTCACATCCCGAATAGATTACTGCAACGCACTCTACGTGGGGCTGCCTTTGAAGACAGTTCGGAAAATGCAGTTAGTCCAGCGGGCGGCAGCCAGATTGCTAACGGGAGCTACATACAGGGAGCATACCACCCCCTGTTGTGTCAGATCCACTGGCTGCCTGTCCAATTCCAGGCTCAATTCACTGGAGTCCCTTCGGCATTCCAGTGATCTCGGGGCGGGGTGAGTACGGTAGGCGCAGGCCAAACGCGAGACTTACTGCGAGATCCAGGCTGAGTCACCGTAAGACTCGGCCGGGCTCTGACCTGCGTCCTATCCCCAGACACGCTGTTGATAGACATCCAGCTATCCCCCCTTCCTCTCTGGTGCTGGTAAATGCCCGATTCATCAGGAATAAGACTGCCGTGATCAAGGAGTTCTGCGAAGATACCAACGCGGACCTTTTTTGTGTCACTGAGACCTGGCTCCAGGAGAGTGATAACACCTGTCTCCAGGAGCTGGTTCCCCCTGATTACGTTGCCACGCACCAGAATAGGAACGAGGGATGGGGGGGGTGGCAATACTCTCCCGCGATGGATTACACCTTAGAGCGATTCCTGCGCTTACCATCTCGGGGCTTGAAAGTGTCGGCTTACTGTGGGAGTCCCAGGAGAGCCTGGCTGTTGTGCTGGTGTACCGTGCGCCTAGCACACCGGCGAAAAGCCTGGCGCGGCTGCTGGAGACTGTGTCGGAGTGGGCATTGAGGTTCCCCAGGCTTATTGTCCTGGGGGACTTTAATGTCCACGCCGACGCAGCCTCTGCTCCATCTGCCGCCGCGGACCTAATATCGACCATGGCGATATTGGGCCTCTCCTTATGTAACTCGGGACCCACACACTCGGCTGGGCACACCCTCGACTTGGTCTTTAGCATGGGGGTTCAAGTGGACCTAGCCTCCGTAATAGAGGTTCCATGGTCGGACCACTGTGCTCTAAGGATCCGGGTTGAGCAACCGCCCCCTCCATGCAAGGGCGCCGAACAGATTTTGGTTCACCAGAGGAGACTTATGGAACCCGAAAGGTTCCTGAATGCTCTGAGGGATCTGGAGTCTATCAGCATCTCAGTTGATGAGCAGGTCCAGGTCTGGAACTCCTCATTAGCCAGAGCTCTCAACGAGATTGCCCCCAGGCGCCCTCTCCGGCCCCGCAAACATCGATCCCTCTGGTATACAGAAGATCTTAGGTCGATGAAGCGGGAAAGGAAATGGCTAGAGAGCGTGTGGAGGGAACTCCGTGAGGGAGCCTCACTATCAGCTTATAAGCTTTTCAAAGATGCTTATGAGCGTGCTGTCAAGGCGGCCCAAAGTGCTTATTTCTCCGCCTCGATAGCGTCTGCCAGCTCACGCCCAGCCCAATTGTTCAAAGTAATTCGGTCTTTGACGACGGTCCCTACTGTCCCAAAAAACAGTGATCAGGCCCTTACTGCCGGTGCTTTTCAGAGCTTTTTTGCAGACAAGATATTGAGCCTCCACCGGGATCTCCCAGCCACGGTTGATACAGTAAGGGAACTGGAGACTCCGTGGCCCTCCGCCGGGCCCACCCTTGACCGGTTTCGGCCACTGGACGCAGATGCTGTTGATAAGATCATGGCTGCAACCAGACCTACCACCTGCTCCCTCGACCCGTGCCCCTCCTGGCTTGTTAGATCTTGCCTGGAGGGGTTACGTGGGCCTCTGTTGAATATCGTAAATAGCTCCCTTGAGCAAGGAGTGTTTCCAGAGTGCTTGAAAGAGGCAGTGGTAGCTCCATTACTGAAGAAACCGTCTTTAGATCCGGCGGTTCCCTCCAACTACCGACCAGTGTCGAATCTTTTGTACCTGGGGAAGGTGGTTGAGAGGGCAGTAATGGAGCAGTTGCAGTCCTTCTTAGATGATGCAACATGGCTAGACCCCTTCCAGTCCGGCTTCCGTTCGGGGCATGGGACGGAGACGGTCCTGGTCTCCATCACAGACCAACTCCGCTGCCAGCTTGACCAAGGCGGGTCTGCGCTGCTCGTGTTATTGGACCTCACGGCAGCGTTTGACACGGTTGACCACAATCTTTTGATCCACCGCCTGGTCATGGCTGGAGTGAGGGGGACAGCTCTTAAATGGCTGACCTCTTTCTCCACCAGCGGTCTCAGCGTGTGAGGAGGGGTGGAGTGGTCTCCAAGGGCTCCCCATTAGTTTGTGGAGTTCCGCAGGGGGCCATTCTTTCCCCTCTATTATTCAACATCTACATGCAGCCGCTTGCACAGCTGGTGCGGAGTTATGGGCTTGAGTGTCATCAGTATGCTGATGACACCCAGCTCATTCTGAGGGTGGAGGACAGGTCTGGCCCCGTCCCCGATAATTTCCAGTGCTGCCTCGAAGCCGTTACTGGATGGCTGCGAGCCAGTAGGTTGAGGGTGAATCCGGCGAAGATGGAGATCTTGTGGCCGGGTCATCCGGGCGGTGGGGATGTCCAGCTTCTGACCCTGGACGGTGCGGCGTTATGCTCATCGTCTTCCGTGAAGAGCCTGGGGGTCCACCTGGACTCCCAGCTGACCATGGAGACCCAGGTCTCTGCGGTCAGCAAGATCGCCTTCTTTCATCTCCGACAGGCGAGGAGGCTGGCCCCCTACCTGTCCCGGTCCGACCTGGCCACGGTGATCCAAGCCACGGTCATCTCGAGGCTAGATTACTGCAATGCTCTTTACATTGGCCTTCCTCTGTCGGTGACCCGGAAGCTCAAGCTGGTGCAGAACACTGCCGCCCGGCTCCTGTCTGGCTCCCCAGCAGGATGCCATATAACACCCATCTTGCAGGATCTGCACTGGCTGCCTATTGAGCACCGGATCACCTTCAAAGTGTTGGTTCTCACCTTTAAGGCCTTACATGGCCTGGGGCCAGCGTATCTGAGGGACCGTCTCACCCCATATTACCCTACGAGATCACTTCGCTCGGAGGATTCCAACCTTCTAGCCGTCCCCTCCGCTAAAGTGGCTAAAAGAACTGCCACCCGCCGAAGGGCCTTCTCGGTCATAGCATTCCGATATTGTGGAATGCCCTTCCAGCAGCTACATGGGCTATCCCTGACTTACTCCCGTTTAGGCGGGCATGTAAGACCCACCTCTTCCGGCTGGCTTTCCAGGTATAGGCCCACTGGGACCCCCAAGCCATGCCAATGTTGCCCGACCACTGTAACTACTCCAACTGTGTTTTAACGATGTTTTATTGTGTATTTTTATCTTGTATTTTATATTGCATTTTAAAGTGTATTTGTCTACTGTATGTTGTTCTGCTTTCTGGCTGTAAGCCGCCTCGAGCCTATTTGGGAGTGGCGGCATAAAAGCCGAGTAAATAAAATAAAGAAAGAAAGAAATAAATTCAAAGTGCTGGTTTTGACCTTTAAAGCTCTATACGGTTCTGGCCCAGCTTACTTGTCCGAACGCATCAGCCGCTATGTCCCACCTCGTAATCTAAGATCATCCGGGGAGGCCCTGCTCTCGCTCCCACCTACGTCTCAGATGAGGCTGGTGGGGACGAGGGATAGGGCCTTCTCAGTGGTGGCTCCCCACCTGTGGAATGCGCTTCCTATTGATGTACGATCCACCACATCCCTCCTGGCCTTCAGGAAAAAAGTAAAATCCTGGCTGTGGGACCAGGCATTTGTACACCAGCACAAGGCAGCATTTTAGATTGGTTGTTAATGAAAGTGGGTGATTATGGCCAATGTTTTTATGGACTGAACATTGTTTTAATCCAGAGTGAATGTGTATGGTGCTAATGTAGTTGTATTTTAATGTATTTTTAATGTATTTTAATTGTTGAAGGGTTTTGGGGTTTTATATTGTTATTATGTGGGCATCGAATTGTGCCGTACTGTAAGCTGCTCTGAGTCCCCCCTTGGGGGTTGAGAAGAGCGGGGTAAAAATCCCGAAATAAATAAACAGTGTACAGTTCCTTAGGTCCTCCAGGTATTTTGGACTTCAGCTCCCACAATTCTTAAACGCTGTTAAGCTGTCTGGGATTTCTGGGAGTTTAAGTCCAAAACAACTGGAGCACAAAAGTTTGGGAGCCACTGAGCTAGAATCCTTTGCACAAAGTACACAGGCTATGTTTCAGATAAATAAATATTTTACGAAAAGTAACTGTAACTACTGATTCTATGTTAGTCACAAGTTGTTGATAAATAGTGGCATGCAAGACCTCACAAGGCCAAAGATGAGCCTTGGTGGCTTCAGTATAAGACTTGTTCATATAATGAGAACCACCCCATTTATAATTCAACACAATGTTATTGTGAATCACTTTAATATCCTCTTTTGTTTATGGTCTCTTTCAAAGAAATTTAACCCTGAAAACTGACCTCACAGTCATGATTATTGCAACTGGTAGGAACAATGTAGTTGCTAAAGGAATACCTTTTTAATGGAAAAGGCAGTTGAGGTGCCAAGTTACTAACAAAAAACTCTGACTACATATGTCAGATTGTTTCCTGTAAAACAGAAGGTGCTGAAAACGCTGTCATTGGATTTGATTTGTCTGTGCATCAACAGGCTATAATTACCAACTTTCCGTAGCTCAAAAGAGGTATCAAACTGGTGTCCAGCGGCCAAGAGGAGCACTGCATAATTAATTCCTGACTGTAACGTTGGTTCTGACTCAAATGCCTTCTTGAACCTAGAAGAACAAACACGTTTACATTTTAAAAAATAAGGCAGCTTTTCAAAGGAGCAATTATGTCTTTTTTGGTGCCCTTAATGCTGATCATCTGTTTGCTTAACTTGACCAGCTCATTCACACTCAAAATATCATGCTGTTTTCTATCCAGGCAGCTGGGTTATTTTAGGAGGCCAACATTTACAGCATCCACCTACCATTTCCTTCAGATTCTCATGCAGTCACCCAATTGT
Organism: Anolis apletophallus; assembly: GCA_030556195.1. Taxonomy (NCBI): domain Eukaryota; kingdom Metazoa; phylum Chordata; class Lepidosauria; order Squamata; family Anolidae; genus Anolis; species Anolis apletophallus. The sequence goes on from JARBWK010000003.1 coordinate 139,805,440, forward strand.
GAAAAATATCCAGCTTGTTAACAGCACATCGCTATGAAAACATATAATACATGTTTTGGTAACATAACCATTGCAGTTTATTTCTTTTTTACATTTATATAACAATTAAGGCACACATATCAACACTCAATAGATGACTGCTGGCTTCAGCCTAGTTTACAAATTTTAATTTAAAAGCTGCTTAATGATATTCAGTGATCTTGTAAATGCCTGGAAACGTATGAAAACATACCAAGCGATCCTGGAGGCTAAGCAGGATCAAGTCTGGTTAGTATATGGATGGGGGACTTCCCAAAAATCATAGACTCAATGACTTCCAAGGCTATGAGACCACAAGTGCCATCCAGCACAACCCCTTGCCATGCTAGAATGGCAAAACACTGCCAAATATTTCTTGGCTAAGAAAACTGCGAAATTCAACAGGTTGTTGTAAGTTGACAGGTAACTCAAAGGCATGCAGACACACAATTTATTTTCTTGTTGTATTTTTGTGACACTAAATGTTTGCCTTTTATGCCGTGAGCTGCCCTGAGTCACCACGGGGATATGGGGCAGGATATAAAGTTTGACTTACTTACACAAGAGGTAACTATAAGGTATAAAAGTAGGCAGGAGTAGAGATGAGGAAGACATTACCATGGTTCAGATTTTAATTTAATTTAATTTGTATTTCCCAACCTAACATGCAAATAGGAATGTTATTTGATTTGTATATGTCTTTGAATGTTGTGATGAAGTTTTGTAATCAAAGAATGATGTGGTGTTTTGATATTTTATTTCAAATGTGGTTATGCATGTGTTCTCCCATTTTATCATTTATTGTCATTGTGTTGTACAGGAAACAATGAAAACATGAACAAGGATGTTGAAACTTAACATGTTCATTAAAATTCCTTCCTACCCTCATTAACAAATACTACATGAGATGAGTATAGAATCCTTCACTCCTGTATATGTCTAGGCATTTTTATTACTGTAATAGAAATGAGGCATTTATAGGACCGGGCTGTGGCGCAGCTAGTTAGTAGCCAGCTGCATTAAATCACTACTGACTAAGAGATCATGAGTTCGAAGCCAGCCAAGGTTGGAGTGAGCTCCTGACCATTAATAGTCTAGCTTGCTGTTGACCTATGCAGCCCGAAAGACAGTTGCATCTGTCAAGTAGGAAACTTAGGTACTGCTTTATGCGGGGAGGCTAATTTAACTAATTTACGACACCACAAAACCTTCAAGCAGCATGTGTAAGAATGAGGAAGTGTTCCATCAAGGACTCAGTGTCACAAGTGGACGGTGAAGCAGCAGTTCCCCCTGTGGCCGGAATTGAGCATATCCTCAAGAAGCCGGAAAAGCTGGAATGTTAAATTGCCTCTGTGTCTCTCTATAATATGTTGCATGTCTAATTGACATTGAATGTTTGCCATGTGTATGTGCATTGTAATCCACCCCGAGTCCCCTGCGGGGTGAGAAGGACAGGATATAAATACTGCAATAAATAAAAAAATAAAAAAATAGTGTTTTGTATTGAGATCTACAGTATATGAAGCAAAAGTCCTTCCATGGATGGGGGACAATTAGATCCACTGGGTGTTTCTTTCCACTAAGAAGGAGGGAGACATTTTGTGTTTGTTTCCCCCTTTCCTCATACTGTCTCTCACTTCAATGGAAGATACCAATTGGTTACACCCAAGGATCTTTACGTAGCATCTTATTCCTTGATCCCCATTTGGATATTCAAAATTCTCCAGGTCTCCAAAAATACTTTATTGGTAGGCTAGTAGTTTTAATTCTAGTAGTTCTCCTAAACAGGAGATAAAACAGGCAGAGAAAATACCTATGTTGATCCAGCAAACAGAAAACAATGGAACAATGGCAGGGGGATATGTATTTGACAGCAATAGTATTTACTTCCCTCCTGTCCTGACTGTCCATGCTTTTACATCTTTTAAAAGGAATTTAGTGTAAGCAGACAGTGATGGAGTAAGTCTGTGGAAGACAGAAATTTTGTTTATATGAGGAAAAAATACCGCACTGAGCACATGACCTTGATTCTCCACTTGAACCTTGTCTACATAATACAAAACAAGGTTAAAGGTGACTGTTTATTGCATTCCCTGTGTTCCTCCCACCTTTGCCCTCTTTGATGTGAAAGCTACCTTTAAATGAGGGACAGAAAGGGGAAAATGTGGCTTGATAACATTAGGCAAACAGTTGGGAATGAAATAGAAACAAGAGCTATCACAATCTTAGCATTTTGAATAGGCACCATGAACATTTCTTGAGCCCTTTCTATTACATAGGGTGGAATTTGCATTATTTTTCCTGCTGCAGTCACCATCCATTTCATCACATAAAATGCACAAGAGTGATATTAAGAACTCTATTGTTTTTGCTCATCTTTTTTACTTAGAGACACTGGGAGCGTTTTGTGTCTTCTAAAACAAAACCATGCTGCAGAAGCAAATCTTGGCTGGAAGCCTGATATGCTGCAGAAAGGAACAGATGGCTCTCCCAAAGAAATGTTCCAGCTTTGCCAGGTTTAGACAATTGGCAACATATGGTTCTGTGCAGAGGACTCTCCATACTAATGCCAGCCACCAAAAGTAATGTGAAGTGGCACACATTAATGCTCAGCCAGCCAGAATAAGTTGAAGACTGAGCTGTTCTTGCTTGTTTTGACTGCCATAGGGAGCTGTCAACATCGTCCAGCACTTCCAGAAGCACCTTAAGGTGAGAGAAGACATTGCCCAATTGTGGCATTATGAACAGGCAGCTCCTATCCATGTCTGCAGAAGACAACTGGAATGCACGATTGAGACTGATTGAAATCTTGTGGCTGAAAGTTTAGTGATAGCTTCATCTTCTTATTTGTTGCAAGACTGTTTTACAAAGCTCCTTCGAGACCACTCAAGATTCTGATGGCTGCAGGATGGGTAGGTAAGTGTGAGTGCACAGCAATATAGGGACAGAAGAGATTCTGTATGATGTTTTACAAAGTTTACACATCCGCAATCTCCTCAGTTGAGGAACACTGACAACATATATCTGAAAGTTTTAGATTAGCTACAGGACAATCCCACAACTTCACACTTGCAGCCAAGTTAATGAGTCAGAATAGTTTTGATTTTCTTTTGTTTTGATCCCTTATATAACATAGAAAAATACTTTATTCCCATAGTCAAAAGGCTAAATAAAGCCTCCAGAAGAGAAAAGCAGGGACTTGGGCACAACATTAAATAACGGACTTTATTTCTGCTGATTGGAAACCTGTTGACAAATCTGCATATGATGGACAGGCAGATTTTGGACTGTCCTACTCTTGGAAGAATAATAATATGGAGGAAATCACATACCAAGTCCCAGTTACAATCACTTTGGTCTATTAAACTGGTACTGATGTTAAATGCCTGTGCATCCATGCCCAAACATCAGTACATATGGAAAAAAACAGACACCTTCCCCCTTTCTCCCTAATTTCTGCCAATACCATGTTAATATCTCTGCTGCTGAGCCTAGAGTATACAACACTGTGGATAACTAGATACCGAAGAAGATGGATCTCTAGCTGGAGCAGGAGGGGGCAACTTCTGTCTGCTTTATGAGCACTTGCTCTGCAGAATGGCACATAAATGGCAGATGGGGTGTGAGAAGCTGCCATTATCCTGGAAAGGGCAGTGTGAATAGCTATTGCCCTTCCTTTTCATATGACTACTAACTGGACAGACAGTGTGACTAGGAGTACCAACCCACTCTACCAGCAAGGGAGATGGCATTAGGCAAGGAAAAGGAGCTGCTGACCACTGAGGGGCACATCACACCTAGGATGATGCAGTGATTTGAACATTGGAGATGGGGTTCAAGTCCCTTCTCAGTTTTGGAGACCCATTAGGTGACGTTGGACAAGTCACACTCTCTTAACATTAGAGGAAGGCAAAGTCAACCATGCTTTGAACAAATCCTGCCAGGAAAACCCTGTGGGGTTGCCATAAGTTGGAAATGACTTGAGGGTGAACAAGAACAAACAGTTTCAAAGAGGGACAAAATAAAAGGCAACATGCAAGTATAGTTCCAGTCATGGATTTAAATATCAAGCAGAACGATATAAATGCTATCCATTGTTTTGACCAATGCAGGTCTTTCTAATTTAAAGAACCTTTAAATATTCTGCTAGTCATTTGACTTAGGGTAATCATTTACTCTTTTTAGACTCTAACAACTAATCCTCCTTTGCCCATTCCTTCCCCCCTTCAAAGGCTGCTTCCACAGTAATGCCCACTTTGCTAATGTCATTTCTTCATCCTAAAAGCTGGCACTGGAAGAGTCCCCTTCACAACCAGCTTTGGGCCCACACTTGGACTCTCTCCTGGGTTGCTAGCAAAGCTCCTGATGACAAGGTTGAAGATTTTGTCTGATATACACAGTTAGCATGGCAGCAGCAATATGTCTGAGAAATATCTGGCAGCTAATAATTAACTTGTCATTTTTGTGTTGGTATTAATAGAGATCTTATCATACTTGCCAAAGTCACTCAGCTTGGAAACCAGCAGATCATGAGAAAAGACAGGAACAAAAGGCACGTGGACTCAGCAGAAGGCATTAAAATATTAAAAACCCTTATGGAGTGATTTTGTGGGATAAATTGATCCTTTGATTCCCTCAGTCCTGCCCTAAATGACTTATCTGTCAGTAACAGAAAAATAGTATAAAGCTAATTATGAGACCAGTCTCTGAAATGAAATTAACATTACTAAGATGAGCTCCTTTCCCATCATTTAGGGCTATGCAATCTAATGTAAGAAAAGGAACAATTAAGAAAATTATGAAAGAAAATCCTCAAGTTTTACACCAAGAAAGGGCTTATAAGTGGGTGCTGTATTATTTTAACTGTGCTGTTTTAAAAGGCTTTTATTATTTTTAATGACATATTACAAATGATTTCACTGTTGTTAATAGTTTTATTCTAGAGTAGAATAAAACTATTAACAACAGTGAAGTCATTTGTAAACTTTATAATCGTTTATAAATGGGACTCAAGTCACCCTGAGTCCCATTTAGCAAGGAAAGATGTGATATAAATGAAGTTAACAAGGAGAAAGAGGAAGCAATGCTTTTATAATATCCATTATTGTTGTTGTTTGTTGTTGAGAAGGCCCACTCTCTCGTTCTCAACACCCAAGGTTGTGATGGTGGTGGTGCGAAGGGATTCCTACAAGAAGATCTGATCAAGGTTGAAGACTTAAAAGAATGGTTGTATTAGCTACATTCCTTGCTAAAATTAACACGACTTCATTATGAAAAATATAGTTGCTGCAAAAGGAATAGGATTAACTGTAGGATATTTCACCTATATGTTTTATACTCTTTATTTTTCATATACTCTGGACAAGGCAAATCAAATGTGGAGTCGGAAACTGTGGGAAAAGGCACTCCTGACCACTGTGGGACAACCACTCTCTGAATGCCTATAATGTGTGGACTCTGTACATGGATAAAATAAATGATAATGGATGTGTGTTATCTATAGTTCTTCACACTTTTTGGAAGAAATTAACCACAAAACACATGAAACAAATCATCCTCAATTTTTTTTGCTAGTTATAAGTTTTGTAGATTAGGAAAAAGCTGTGGATGCAGTATATCGTGATTACAATAAAGCATATGACAAGGTCCCCCACGATATTCTTGCAGGCAAGCTGGTAAACTTTGAGCTTGCAGAAGCTGGTAAACTTTGAGCTAGACAGTGTTATGGTTAGACAGATCTGTCTAACCATAACAAATACAGACTGAACACACTGAGCATTAATCAATGGTTGTTTTTAACTCTGAAGAAAATTGACTAGTGTGGTGCCTGGGTTTAATGTTGTTTAACATTTTCAGAAATAACTGAAATGATGACACAAAGAACATGCTTATCACATTTTGAAAGTGAAACCAAATGGGGAAAGAAAGCTAATATTCCACAAGATAGAACAAGGACTCGGAATGTCCTTAACAAATTGGATAACTGGGCCAAAATGAACTTCAGCAGGGATAAACATAAAATAATGAATCCAGGCAACAAAAATGAAATACAACAAAGCATGCATGATACCTAGCTTGAAAGCAGTATATGTGAAAAGTATCTAGGTGCCTTAGTAGACTAGACTACAAACTAAACGTGAGTCAACAGTGTGACAAAAGTGCCAATACATTTCTGGCCTACAGCAACACAAGCACAGTGTCCTGATCAAGGGAAGTATTTGTAGAACACTTGATTCTGCATTTTGCTCATTTAGAATATAGTTTTGTAGATTAGGAAAAGGCAGTTCAATGAGAATATTGACAAACTGGTACATATACAGAAAAGGGTGACCATGATCAAAGGACTAAAAATCAAGCCATATAAGGAATGACTTAGGGAGCTGGACACGTTTCGCTTGGAGAAGAGAGGATTGTGAAGTGGCATGATAGCTATCTTCGAATACCTGAGTGGATGTCATGAAGAAGTTGAAGTGAGCTTGTTTTCTGCTGCTCAAGAGACTAGAATGCAAATTAATGGATTCAAATGACAAGAAACATAATTCCATCTAAATATTAAGAACTTTTAAAATGTAAGATTCGCTTGACAATTGAATACATTGGAGAGTGGTGGACTCTCCATCTTTGGAGGTCTTCAAACACAGGTTGGGTGGACATATTTCAGGAATGCTTTAGTTGTGTATTCCACAATGCCAGGGAGTTAGAATGGATGCCCCAGCCATCTCTTTAATTCTATGATTCTATAATTTAGCTAGTTAATTAGCAGTCAATGTTTCACTCTAATAATTGGTTGGAGTAGTTTAACTATTTTTATTTATTTATTTATTTATTCAGCTTGGTATACCGCTCTCTCTGGAGCTCAGAGCGGGTTACAGCAATAAAATATCGGATAAAACACATAAAAACATCATAAAACCAAGTTAAAACCCCCAGCAAAACCCCATTCCCAACAGTAAAACAACGGCAGGACAACATAGTGCAACTGGCAATGACGATGACGCGGCAGGGTGGCAAATTATGGTGGGCACCAGTCAGGGGCCGAACGCCTGCCTAAATAGCCAGGTCTTAACAGATCTGCGAAATGGCATCAAGTCCCGTATGACTCGTGTCTCCTCAGGCAGGGAGTTCCACAGAGTCGGCGCGGCCACAGCAAACGGCCACAATATATAATCTTTTAGCAAAGGACAACTTACCACAATGATCCTTGGGTTCTACTTTCAGTGTCTGTAAATCCAGAATCCAGAAAAATATCTTTGTAGATTCGTCCCACAAGGCAATACATATCTGAAGCTACTTGGCTTTCACACTCCACTAGAGGGATCATAATATCTAGTGCCTTCTGTCTATCTCCAGGTAGATTTCGTCTGTTTTAAAATAAAAAAATTCAACCTGTTGTAGGCTTTTGTTGTTCTAATGTCTAATCATATCGCAATGTTTGAAAGGCAAGCTTGACATGGGTATAAAGGGAGATTGAAAAGAGCTGAAGCCATTAAAAATACAGACAGCACAATATCTCATTCAATTCTCTTTCTCAGTCTCTCTCTTTGTCACATGCACATTATATCTAGAAAATAATACTGCATGAATTCCAATCTGTTTTAATGCATACTTTCAGATTATACTAATTCAGAACTTTCCAAACTATGTGTCACAACATGTTAGTGTGTCAGCTGCAGTAGGTAGGTGTGTCGGAAAATGACCAAAATCTTGGAAATGTATGTTACTATCTTACAAACCATATATTTTTAAAAATAAAAAGGAAAGGTTTTCATGAGATGCGTTGTGTCCCCATTCATTTCATTATTACAATTTATGCATGTGTCTATATCTGTTATAAGGCGTTAGAGTTGAACTTCCAGTTTGCTAGTAAAACTGAATTACTGTGTTGTGAAATGTTGCATGTCTTAAAAGTCTGTCACCAACACAAAATGTTTAAAAAGCTCTATACCAAGACATTAGAAAATAGTTTTCAGTTTGCAGTATGACTGCTCCTAAGTATCTGAATGACATGAGCTGATGCAATACGACACTAATAATAAATGTAATGCATCTCATATCCTAACCTCATAACTGTTGTGGCTTTTCAAGAGCAAACACTGCTTTTCTCATTTGTATCTGACAAGAAACTTGATAAATGAAACCACATCTTGATTTGTTAGTAAAAGAATGAATTCTCTCCCATGAAACTGACCCATTTTTGAAAAAGGCTTTGCATTCCATGTGCCCAACAAAGACGCACACAGTCTCCTTTGCATCCCTTGGCTGACCTCACTTTTATACAAAATTGTCTGGAATGCAGAATTGTTTCAGCTGTGATCCTTAAATATAGACCAAAAATAGCATGCAAACTTTAACATGCATCTCTGTTATGCTGGGTGTACAACATGTGCATATGTGATGAAATAATACATACAGTTATCACATATGAAAATTTACTTTTGGTTTTCCATAAACTGTTGGGCAGAAGAGCTGTGTATGCAAATTTTTTTAAAAAGCAATAAACAATAAACACATCTGAAGTGTCCTTTCATGAATAGCCCACTTCATTTTTTTCTGGCAAAGCAATGACAAAACGTATAGTTCCCCATTGTGCATTTCTGCTAATTCGCAATACCAAGGATGTAAAAAACAAGAAAATAAGTGAATTAATTACCTTTTCCCCACTATCGTGTGTGTGTGTGTGTGTGTGTGTGTGTGTGTGTGTGTGTATCTCGTAACCATATTTTACTTCTTCTCTGTCCTCAGGTGTCTGGTTGGATAATCTACTGATGGAAGTAATCTAATACAATTACAACGGGCCAAATAACCATTTAAAATAGGGTCCATTTTATATCTTGTCATTTTAGTAACACATTGTGATTAGGTTGTGGTAATATAAACCCCAGATTACTATTTTCTGTAGCATTGGTATTCTCACCTATCTACTATGCATTTGCCACTTTGGTGCAGACATGGCACAACCCCACAATTAGACCTGGCACTTTGACATAATGGATATGTTTTGCACTAAACTCACATGGCCCTCTCTCCTGTTTGGCTCACTCCCTCCCTCCTGTTTAAGGAATAACACATTATTTCAGGATGAATACTAAGCAGAACAAGCCCCATGCTGACTTTAAAACATCCAGAGAACTGCAAAAGACTTAATACAGATATGCTTCTGGTCATCAGGATCAAGAAATATATAACACATATTTATTTATTGTTATGTCAGTAAATATTTATTTATTTAAATTGATTATATAGGCTCTTAGCAAGCCTACACTGCCTTGAAGAAATAGCTGACACTTCCCTTTTCCACTTTATATTGTGTTCCAATCTTGAACCCAATTGAATTTCTCACTAAGTAAGCACCCTGCCCTGAACGTGGTAAAACTCCCGCAGAAAAAGCAGGTGAGCACCTTGAGAGGCACTCTTACATTCATATTTATCACCAGCTGATTCTTTAACGCTGCTTTCCAGAGGAGAGGAAGGGAGGGACATTCGCCCAGGCTGCTTCTTTGACGTGGTTTCCAGGGGAGAGGAAGGGAGGGACATTCGCCCAGGCTGCTTCTTTAACATGGTTCCAGGGGAGAGGAAGGGAGGGACATTCGCCCAGGCTGATTCTTTAACATGGTTCCAGGGGAGAGGGAGGGAGGGACATCCCCCCAGGCTGCTTCTTTGACATGGTTTCCAGGGGAGAGGAAGGGAGGGACATTCACCCAGGCTGCTTCTTTGATGTGGCTTTCCAGAGGAGAGGAAGGGAAGGACATCCGCCCAGGCTGCTTCTTTGACGTAGTTTCCAGGGGAGAGGAAGGGAGGGACATTCGCCCAGGCTGATTCTTTAACATGGTTCCAGGGGAGAGGAAGGGAGGGACATCCGCCCAGGCTGCTTCTTTGACGTGGTTTCCAGGGGAGAGGAAGGGAGGGACATCCGCCCAGGCTGCTTCTTTGACGTGGTTTCCAGGGGAGAGGAAGGAAGGGAAGGACATTTGCCTAGGCTGCTTCTTTAACGCGGCTTTCCAGGGGAGAGGAAGGGAGGGACATTCACCCAGGCTGCTTCTTTGACGTGGCTTTCCAGGGGAGAGGAAGGGAGGGACATTCACCCAGGCTGATTCTTTAACATGGTTCCAGGGGAGAGGAAGGGAGGGACATCCGCTCAGACTGCTTCTTTGACGTGGCTTACCAGAGGAGAGGAAGGGAAGGACATTTGCCTAGGCTGCTTCTTTAACGCGGCTTTCCAGGGGAGAGGAAGGGAGGGACATTCACCCAGGCTGCTTCTTTGATGTGGCTTTCAGGGAGAGAGGAAGGGAGGGACATTCACCCAGGCTGATTCTTTAACATGGTTCCAGGGGAGAGGAAGGGAGGGACATTCACCCAGGCTGCTTCTTTGACGTGGCTTTCCAGGGGAGAGGAAGGGAGGGACATTCACCCAGGCTGATTCTTTAACATGGTTTCCAGGGGAGAGGAAGGGAGGGACATTCACCCAGGCTGCTTCTTTGATGTGGCTTTCCAGAGGAGAGGAAGGGAGGGACATTCACCCAGGCTGCTTCTTTGATGGTTTTTCAGGAGAGGAAGGGAGGGACATTCACCCAGGCTGATTCTTTGACGTGGTTTCAGGGGAGAGGAAGGGAGGGACATTCACCCAGACTGATTCTTTAACATGGTTCCAGGGGAGAGGAAGGGAGGGACATACACCCAGGCTGCTTCTTTGACGTGGCTTTCCAGGGGAGAGGAAGGGAGGGACATTCACCCAGGCTGATTCTTTAACATGGTTCCAGGGGAGGAAAGGGAGGGACATCCGCCCAGGCTGCTTCTTTGACGTGGTTTCCAGGGGAGAGGAAGGGAGGGACATTCGCCCAGGCTGCTTCTTTAACGCGGCTTTCCAGGGGAGAGGAAGGGAGGGGCATTCACCCAGGCTGCTTCTTTGATATGGCTTTCCAGGGGAGAGGAAGGGAGGGCCATTCGCCCAGGCTGCTTCTTTAACGCAGCTTTCCAAGGGAAAGGAAGGGGGGACATTCACCCAGGCTGCTTTTTTTAACATGGCTTCCCAGGCTTGAGCCAAGGCCAGGAAAGAGAAGTGGGGAAACGTTAAATTGAATCATTTCCAACTCACTTACTGCTTCGTAACAGAAATGGGGGGAAAAAGCTTCAAAATGGCAAGGATACTTCCAGGTTCCCAAATCGCTTCGAAATTGCTTCAAAAAGCAAATCTTTCCGAATTTATTCCAGACGAACCTAACCATGCCTACTGGGTACTGAGGTGCAGTGGAGGCAATACATTTTGGCAAGAGGCTCAACACGGTCTTCTCCTAAAGATGCCTAATAAGAGTTAATGCTGGTGTATTCTGAAGTCAGGTGAAAACATGGCTTTTTATCAACGCTTTGGGGGCTAGCAGTGTCATCAACTGCTAAAAACTAATATTTTAGTAAAGCACCATCATTGCCACAAACTGCAAAACAATTACTGATTAATTATTGTTATTGTTATCATCCTAAATAAAGAGCTATTTGTAAAAAAAAACTTTCAAGGATACAAGGAAACAAATTTAAACCATTTGTTGTTTTATCTTGTTTTAGGAAACAAGATAGAAGGGGAAAAACATGCTTTCTAAAAGCCTCTTAGTTGGCTTTTGTTTTGTGTCATTGAAGAATAGCTGGAGATCTATTGCACCGTCTGAAAGGGGAAAAGCTGGTATTAGAGCCCAAAGTGTGTACCATCTTATCAATGCTGATTTTAGATTTGTGCTTTGTAGAATAATTTGTTCCCTGGACCACTCACATCAACAATTGTTTCTCCATGTCTTCTCTTTGCTCAGCTGCTTTCCTAATCATATGCAAAAAGGAAAGTAAAATACTGACAGAGAGAAAGCTAAATCTGTCTTGTACACTGTGAAAGAAACAGTAAAGGATGTGGGGAAAGATGCAAGAGTGTGTTGCTTGTTAAGTTCTGAGCAAATCTTCAACTTGAGAAGAAAGGTGAATCTAGCATAAAGCATTATAACTTCAGTACCAGTAAAAGTATTTACCTGTTCAGTGCAAATGCATAATGAAACTTCACATGGAGATGCATAGCCAAGTCAAAGGTTGGAAGTTTTTCTAATGTCTCTACCAGTTTCACAATGGAATCATAATCCTTCCAAGAGACAGAAGACAGGAATATAGTCAAAGAAAGAAGATTTGCTCCCACTTTTATGATCATGTGGCAGAATGATATACATTTATTGCACACAAAATGTTTCTAGAATCATAAAGTTCACATTCATTCATCCCTTTTCTTTCCACTCCGCTGTTCCTACCATTTTTATCCAATCCCATTTAGCCACTGACTTTCTATACAAATGTCCTGCATCCTCATTCCAAATTAAGACAGCATTTAAGGAAGGTGAGGGAAGAGATTTCATTTTGTATATTGGAATGCATGTAACTATTTCTCAAGAATAATATTCAATTTTAACACAAATTATAACTGCGATTAGACATATTATCCATTGTGCGTATGTGTAGTGTATGTGTTTGCATTCCAAACACATCATTTTCTATTGCCTGCATGATGATGTGCATCTAACTCATATCCATGTCAATTCGAAGTTCATCAATAATGTTCATGATGTGAATACGGACACTGCTCTACCTGGAAATAGCGGAAAGCTATTTCTATATGCAGCATTCTTAACTAGATCAATATTATCATGTATTACAACCTTTAAATTTTAAGTGAAATTCTATGGCACATATGGGTGTCCTGAGTCAAGACTCTCTTGTACTGATGGAAGCTCAGTCTGAGGGCTTTGGGATTCTAGGGACCATTCATAAAATAGTGTTCTTCTAGATCGAATAATATATGGGGATGAAAGATTAAGCCATTCTTCCCTGAAGTAATTGTGAGGAGCATGGGCACAACTTGGTAACTATTATCAACCTTCAAGTGGCATCACCTTCTTCCCTCAATTAAAACCCGAGAAGAAGCTTGCAGCCACGAACAGGAAAGAAACTGCAGAAGGTGTAAGAGTAAGATGATATCCCCATCATACTCTATATGTTCACACAGGTCCAGTGAGCATGCACTGGCAGCCCTGATATGATCACATCTTCTTGTCTAGCATCAGACGCCAGTCCTGGGGGTCCATCTTTTGGAAGTAGTGTTTGGATCAACTTTGTGAGGGGCTACATCAAAAAGGGGGAAATTCGAAAGTGCCAATGTATGTGCAGAATCTCACACAATTTGTGTAATCTTGCTATTACACTTCAAGAGGGTACTCCAGTGTGTATGATATATGAAGGTGGAGCAGGGAGGCACCCACAGAATCGTAGCTGTTATGCACCCACTCCTCTTCACACTCCAAACTACAGTTGTACAAAGTTGCCATGGTAATCAAGTTCCGTTATTAAATCTGGCAACTGTAGAGTGCTTTCACTCTGCAATGAGATGTAAGTGCCACTAAAAGGAACACTGGTTCTTTCGTGTGATCCGTCTGTTTCTAGAGATAAGGAACAAGACTCTTGTAGTCTGGGATTTGCTCTTCCTAGGCCCCTTCCACACAGCTGAATAAAATCCCACATTTTCTGCTGTGAACTGGAATATATGGCAGTGTGGACTCAGAGAACCAGTTCAAAGCTGATATTGAGCGATTTTCTCACTTGATATTCTGGGTTATATGGCTGTGTGGAAGGGCCCTTACTTGCTCCAAACTGGTAGGAATAAGAAAGACCTTCCAGTGTCTCCCAGCCAGAGAGACAAATGCTCCAAAAAGAAATGTAAGTAATTTGTTAACATTTGCAGAACATAAAAAGCAGACCTAGCCAGAAAGAGGAAACTGTGAAAAGTCTAACCTGCTCCCCACAGGAGAGAACTAGGTACATTCTAAGACATTTGCACACTAACACTCCTTAAGGTGGGTCAAGAGGTCGTCTCTTATCTGTGAGAAACAGACTTATAACAAGCAAGAAGCAACTTTCCTTTTCCCAGCATATACAGAAGGATCTTCTTGTAGTTTGGGATTTACCAGAGATTAGAGTGCTGGCATTCCAATGGCCTATGATTTAACTACTTGTTGCAGGACTAAAGGCTGCTTTGGCTAAAATGTCAAATTAATAATTTCTGGTGAACATAGATGGATATTTCCATGTGTCTGTGCTGAAAATTGCTTTCAGGGAGATGTTGGTCCCTGAATCCTTTCAGGGTGAGAGAGTGGATTGTAAATAAAGTTGCATTATTATTATTATTATCATCACCTTGTGGAGAGAAAAGTAGTATATAAATAAACATTATTATTATTATTACTATTATTATTGGTGGCCAAAACAGCTGTAGTGATTCAGTGTGTCATAAAACCCTTTGGGGGGGGGGGCTCAAAAGGCAAAAGTATGGTAAATTACCAGGGAGGCAAAATGGCAAGGAGGAGGAGAATAAACTAGACTCACAACCTCTGAGAGTGCCTGCCACAGATGCAGGCAAAACGTCAGGAGATAATGCTTCTGGAACATGGCCATACAGCCCGAAAAACTCACCACAACCCAATAAATTAGATTGATTGGAATGGTGAAGAACAGTACTCCAGCAATATTAGGATACAGGCCTCACTTGTATTAGACTAATCATGTTATCAAAGTAAAATACAGATAAGAAAAACAGTATTTTTAAATTAAGACCAGCAGGTTCTTACCTGAATATCTCTGTAAGATAACAATAAGTTTATCACAATGTCAGCAGATAGAAGTTCAATATTATCCACCCGTTGTCGTATCCTTGCCAGCTCTGCAGCTAGTTCTTTCCCTGTGTACAAGTTACGTGCTTTTCTGATGTCATTAAGAATGGACTCTTTGAAGTATTGGCTAGAACAGAAAATACATCTTCAATGTAAGACTGAACAATCTTCTGGCTATTACAGTAAAGTAAAGATCAAGGGCTTAAATTCCACTACTACCTCAAACATAAACTAAAACTGGAATCAGAAATAGGGAGGAGTCTACATGGAAAAATATATGCTATGTGATGCTTAGTCACTGCCTATATGTACTATATGAATGGAAGAAACGCCAAGTTGCACAACATGCCGCATCCTTTCAACTTCAGAAGAACTACAGGATATATTCAGAGACTACAGGATATAGGCAGTGAGTCAAATGTGAGGGGCCTCCAAATATGGGTGATATGTTAACACGATGAGATGAAATAGTCTCTCTCTCTCTCTCTCTCTCTCTCTCTCTTTCATACTCCAGTTCTTGAAACTCTGAAGTAGATGGAATGGGATTGTGACATCTAGTTGGCCAGACCACACTAAGGTCCTCCTGGCTTGGTCTTCCAATGCTCTGCATCTCCAGAAGCCCTCACCAATGGCCAAGATAGCTAGGGTTTCTGTGACCCAAGTTTAGGAACCACTTCTTTATTAGCTTTAGCTAAGGAAAATATGATGACACAGACTCAAGAATTTGGCCAATGGCCCATGGGGCATCACCAACTTTGAACAGTACTGTTGTACAATGTCATTCCACTTCATTTATCTACATCTCACCATTCATAAGAACTCCAGGCAAGTAAGTTCTACCTATTTTTGACAGGTTTTGCCTTACTACGACTAAAGCAGAAGACACGTGAAGACATTACCTTGAGCTGCCCTGTGCCACCTTCAAAAGCTGAACAAATCGGTCAACCAAAGGTAAGCATATTGGTCCAAGTAACAATTCAAAGTTAGGTTGCATCAGCTCGGTTAATCCCTTCATAAAACTGCTGTCACAGCAATATACTTTATTATGAGGAGTTATCATATATGGAAGAAATATATAGTTGCCAGTGCACATCTGTGGAAGAAAAACATGTGCTTAATAGACAAATGATTAATGTAACCAATACCATATTAAAACCAATACATTATATACCGCCCTTTTTATTATATTTCAATTGCTAAAACTGTTCTGTGGCGTTTCTTAGACCATGCAGCTTAGTTTCTGTATTCTTAATGTAAATGTCACTATTAAATTTTTAATGTAAATGCTATTACATTTTTTTTACAAAATAATATTAAATGTTTTCCCCATCTTTCTCCTAGTGGAGAACTCAGGGTGATGCATAAGACTTCTGAGCAATGTGTTGAAATGATTATCCTGGCAAATTAAGTAGTAGATGATTAATATCCCTCCTTTGAACCCACAGAGATATACACTATGAATCCTAGAACAATAACACTTAAACAACAAAAATGCAAAACAATGCATAAAGACCCAAAAACAGTTAAAAACAGCAATATTTTACAAAACAGAAATTAACTATCACTTATTACCCTTTTTCCAAAGTTTTCCTTTAGATGTGTTTGAAATATAACTCCAATCATCCCTAGCAGCCATTAAACCCAGTGAAAACTGTGGTCTAACTTATCCAGATAGCAAGATGAGAAACGTAACTCCTATAGATAGGAATTTTTCAATCTATTTATTATTTACTGTATTTATATACTGCCTTTCTCACCCCCAAGGCAGTTTACAACATACTAATGACAGAAATTCAACTCCAACACACAGTACACTAAGAAATTATAGTAACTAATCAATAATAACTAATGACTACACATAACCATGAACTTAAAATCAATTAAACCCATTTAACATAAGACATACATAAAGTTTAAACATTCAGACATTCAATCTAAGTTCAATTATCAAAACATTCCTAATTTGGATAGCCACACATTAGGCAAAGGGAAGAGAAAGGAGAGCAGTGAGCAGGTTTTCAAATGGGCAGGAACTAGCTGGGAGATATATTAAGTCAATTATGTAAAAAAAATTCTTTCATCCAAAGCTCAAAGGGCACAACTGAAGTTGTATGGGCGAAATTTTATTTTGGTCAAGTACTACAAAACTAATTTTTATGTTGTTGTACCTTAAGAAGCAGCTCCCTTTTCAACATTACAGGCACACCATGGTTAATAAAGCCTCTGATAAGGAATCTCCTTTTCACAAAGGCTTTTCTGTTCACCCAGAACTCCCACTTCCTCTTTGTTCTTTGTCTAAGTGTAAGTTTTTAAAAGCAGCATCAGCACTATGAGAAAGATGAAGGAAGACTGGACTCTTAATATCAAGCCAAAGCAGTGTGTTTTGCAGTAAACAACGCAATAAAGCTTGACCTGGCAAAGATCAGGATTCTACTGTATCTACGTGCACTGTCAAGAACAGCTTGATTCAGATTCCATGAGGATCTTTGAAGAGTAAAACAGAGAGAAAAGAGCGGAGTATATAAACCTGCCTCTCCAGCTATATACAAGCATAGATCTGTAAATATAGCCACCAAAATTGAAATCATAAGAGAGGTGGAGGTTGTTACAAGATACATGTTGGGAATAACTTTCAAGTAGTCTCTCAAAGTGTTTTGAATGACAGAATGACAGAATGGACATGGCCAACTATGAAAGGGATAGACAAAGGCTAGTGCAACAGAAGTTATATTAAATGAGATATAACTGTATACTACAATAGTAAGCATTATAGAAAAATCTGAAGCTATTCCATTCTGTTATTGAAATATGATCAAATATTTTGGCAGCTATTTTTACGCCAGTAACAGTATCTAAGAGAGCAGCATATTACACTATAAATATCTAGATGGGAGGAACTATAAACCACCTGGAGCTAAGGACTGAAATTAGGGGAAAAAAGTTTTCTCAATCTTCAGTGAAACATTCTTCTAAATACGCAATCATATTGTTCTCTTTAAATGCCCTCTTTGTCACAGGAGATGCTGCCAGCTTTGAGGAAGTGGGCATGTTCATTATTGAGCCTGTCATTGCTACAATCATGAGCAAGCCATAATTTCACAGTATTCATTATGTCCTTCTGTAATTATTCTTGGTTAGCATGACAAGAAAATGGCAAGAAGATGATAGTAATGGCAGATCAATTCTTCACAGAGCCTTTGTTTCGTTTTGTTCCAATAAAAAAAATCAATAACAACCTTACTGCATCCAAATTATTGGTGAAAACTATTCTCTGTAGAAATGTCTTTGTCAAACAGTTATAACAGATGACAAAATTCAGAGTGTATTATTAAGCCCATTTCTCACACAATTTTAAGCAATCAACTCAACATGTTAATAGTATTGTAATGAGTACAAAAAAGAGAGAATCTGCTTTGACAAGAAAAAAGGAACACTTTGCTATTTAGCTTTTTAAAAAAAGTGTCAGAAGCGACCTGAGAAACCGCAAGTCACTTCTGGTGTGAGAGAATTGGCCGTCTGAAGAGACGTTGCCCGGATGTGTTACCATCCTGTTGGAGGCTTCTCTCGTGTCCTTGCATGGGAAGCTGGAGCTGACAGATGAGAGCTCACCCCATATTACGGATTTGAACCACCGACCTTCAGGTCAGCAGTTCAGCCAGCACAAGGGCTAATTGTGGCACCCATTGCTCCACTGCGGCTTGCTATTTAGCTGAGAAGTATTAAAACTGTGACCAGTAATGAGTGCTACCATGCAGGATAATGCACAAGTAATGCGGAACTGGGATATAAATTTTTTAGATAAGCCTTCTTGTCTTTCACACTTTTTCATATTTCATCGGTAGAGCAATTATCTCAATTTTCTTTTTTTTTTAAGCTGAGATAATTTTTCCTTTCCTTGTAATAAATCATTTTCCCACAATACTTTGAGTTACTCTAACTTGGGAAATACAAGATATAATCACACAGTGAGCAGTTTATAAAGAAGCTTTTTAGTAAAAGGCATCTTGTAACAACCTCATGTTAATAATGGAACTGCACCACATGAAAGAAGATAATTCTGCACAATATTATCTTGCTTTCAGTTTTATGAATAAAAGTATGTACTCCGCTTGGGTTCTTGAATAAAGATGCACAACCTTTTGGGGTTATGCAACCTTCTGATGCACAAGGAAAGACAATTTACAGATTTGTATGAAGCTTCCCCATTTATGCATGGAATATATCTCCCTACTTTACTGTTACCACTTCTTGCTTGCCACTCAGCACTGTTGATTTAACACTGAGAGCAGACCATCACAACAACATCACACAATGTACCACTGGAAGGGCATAAAATGGGCCATGATCAGGCCAGCCATGCCATTGTCTTTCTATATGACTGCATGCCTTTGGTCTATTGTCCTCCCCATAAGCAGACCTCTTTCAAACAGATGGAGCTTACTCATTTTCATAAGAGTAGCTTATAGTAATGGGACCCAGATCACAAAAGCATAAAGAGTTGGATGCCTTCCTAAAACATGAGCACTTTGAGATAGTTGAATTGATTCTGGCTGAGCACATTAAAAGTTTTTACTGATTTTGATGTTAACAGAAAAAATGTCAATATAGCCAATCCTCCGTATCCATGGATTCAACCATCCATAACTTGAAAATAGGAAAACAAAATCCAAAAAGCAACCTTTGATTATGCCATTTTATATCAGGATCAGCATTTTACTATGTAATTGTATATAATGGGACTTCTGCACCCCTGAATTTTGGAATCCACTGAGGTCCTAGAACCAAATTGCAGAAGATACTAAGGGCTCAAGCCAAGAAGGTGCATTTCTCTAATTTGAAAAACATAATCACTTTCTAACCCATTTCCTGTTCCTGATATAGTGTTCTGATGTAGCCATTGAATACCCAGAATAGAATCAAAAATATTCTGCCCAATTCCATTACTGAATTTCTTTTGAATGAAGGCAAGTCTAAATAGAAATCTGCTTGAGAATGTTTATAACATTTTATGTAGGAATGAGACTACACAAAATGTAAAATGTAGTAACTACAATGTCAACCAAAAGAGAAAACTAATAGGGAAAATTCAGTTGGAACTCATCATGGCTAGTAACTCCAAACAGTGAATCAGTATGCAAGAGAAACGGTATGAAAGAAAATCTAACTAAAGTATAGTTCTCTTGATCATATGAAAAAGTTGGCTTCCTCATCTTCCCTCTAATATATCTCTGGATACCAGGTGGTAAAGGATAAGAAGCGAGAGACCGATGCTTTTATGGATTGCTAGCAGCTTTCCTGGAAGTATTTGGATGACCAACATTAGAAATAACCTCCTGTTCTGTCCAAGATTTTCATGGCCAGAATCATTGGGTTGTTGTGAGTTTTCTAGGCTGTATGGCCATGTTCCAGAAGCATTTTCTCCTGATGTTACACCTGAATCTAACAGACAAGAGTTCTTTCTCCCACCCTGGACATTCCACAGACATATAAATCCAATTTTCCTAGTTTCCAACAGACCTCGCAACCTCTGAGGATGACTACCATAGAAGCAGGCAAAACGTCAGGAGTGAATGCTTCTAGAACATGGCCATACAGCCCGGAAAACTCACAACAACCCACCTTCTGTTCTGTTCACTAGGGTGTTTTCCATGCTCTTTAAGAGAAGTAGGATGCTTTTTAAGAGAGATGGGCTACATACTTCTTTTCCTAATGGTTTCTCAATCTAACAGTAACCTTTCCTAAAAGATGTAGAAAAGTTTCAGGGAAGAAAAGCTAGGCCAAGAGAAGATGTCAGGATAACAGGAGACACAGAGTGAGTGACGGAAGAAAAGCAAGGCAGCTTGCTTGTATAAAGGAAACCGCAAACAGACAAATGTCAAAGATTGGTAGGAAAAAATTAAAATAGTTAAACCTAGCAATAATTTTATTAACAGTTTATGAAAATTCACTGCTCGGAACTCTGCCATTTCAAACTAAACGTAAACAGTAACAAGAATGTATGTATTGCCCTTTTTAAAGAAAAGTTAGCAGAATGACACTGCGTATCCCACAAATGACATTCACGGGATATAAATAAATCCACATGTAACAAAAATGTGTGAAGCATGTTTATTTTTAATATATATAATATATATACTTACATTATTCTTCTGGCAAATGATTTCCTAAAAAGAAAAACAAATACATTGGAGTTTTAAGAACCAGTCTTTAAAAAACATGCAGTTAATGAGTATGTTTGCAGTTGGAATTTTACATTTCCTTTACTGGCTTCCTTTGGCATGAGATAAGGAGATGGCTGGTAAGATGTTGCTTCCTGAATGCAAGGGACGCAGTTACTGGCCATTAACTGAATGTTCTCCTACGGTCTTAATAGAATACTGGGCCACAGAGATTAAGCAGACAAAATCAGCATGAGGTAAAAATAATGGGAAAAGCTTAATGTTTCTAATTTATTCATGACATTCTGTTGTTAAAAGCATTGGAATAAAGCCAAAGGAATAAGAAAGAGAAGAAGGTGGTGGTGGCAACCTAAATACAAAACGAGAAGGGGAAATCCCAATTCTTGTTAAGTAGTTTTACCGCAACTACATATACAGCATAAGGTTAATGTGGTTTAATTAACGTGATTTGTTAACCAATCCATCTGTTCATCAAGTCCCATTATATATGCTGTCACCCCTTCTTGCAGAGCTGGCAGACCAACATTGTGTTGTTGTTTCAGCACTGCTTCCTTTGCCCATCCAACTGGTGGATTTACATGGCATAGGTGGAAATAATGAATGTATTGATAAGAAAGATGGTGAAATTTATATCTCTAATGAGCCAACTATTCAAAACTGAGACAATTCTTGCATAAGACAATGTGATATTATTTATTTTAAGATTATATTAAAAATATAATTACAGACATTCCTCAGATTATGAACAAAATAGATTCTGAAGATTTGTTCCTAAACTGAATTTGAATGTAAAACAGACCAGTGTAACTCCAGCCATCTCTCTCTCTCTCTCTCTCTCTCTCTCTCTCTCTCTCGATAACATAGGAAGGGTTAACACCCCTGTAGTGTTTGTTTTTCTGTCTGTGCCCTGTTCATAAGAATTCACCTCACTTTGGGTCCCTGTGATAATTGGATTTTGCAAAATTTGGCTGGTTGTGGAAACAAGGATTGGTGTGAAAGCTTCAGTGGCAACACCTTTTCCCCATGATACCTCCTTCAAGAGTGAATTTCCCTTCTTAGGGATAGATTTCTCTCACTTTCTGTTGTACCACCCATGTCTATATCTAGGAATCATATGTAAGTCAGATGTTTGTAACTCGGGAATTGCTTGTAATTAGAAGCTCATATTCATTAAGTTTTTTTAAATATATTCTTGTAGTGCCACAAAAGGACACTGGCTACTAAGTGAAGATCTAAAATACCAGTCTGAATCCAACTGGCATTCCAGGAGAACGGAATCTATGGACTTGCACAAAGGATCATTTTAGAGCAGTGGTTCTTAACCTGTGGGCCATGGACTACCAATGGACCGCGAGGATGAAAATCTGGTCTGTGAGCCTCCTTCCTCTTTATTTTTATTTTATTTATTTCTGTTCCTTTCGCACCACCTTCCACTCCTTCCCTGTCGCTGCCCAGCCTCAACTCCTTGGATAAACCACATATGTTGTAGTAGAGCCTCTGAGTAATGTTGCAAGCAGGAGTAATGCTACAAACACTGCAAACAGGGGTGTGGTCATTAGGAGAGGCAAATGGGCTACTAGGGAGCAGGGAGCAGATGATGAGCAACAACAGAAGAGGATTCAGCAGATACAGAGCCTACAGACGAGGAATCATTTGAGGGCTTTTCTGGGGATGAGGGGTCTGACAATGAGGAGGTTGTTATGGAAAGTGGGGGTGGGGATTCAGAGGATGGGTCTGGCAGCATGGACTGGACTAAAGTGAGGGAAGTGCAAGTTATCTGTGAAGAGCCCACAAGCAGTTATACTTTTGTGGGATTTTCTGGGGAGGAGAATTGGGGCTCAGAGGATCAGACTGCATCTTGGGGAGAGTTAAGTCTTGACAGGAGATGGAAGGATTGGAGGGGAAGACAAAGGGCTTCACATGAAGCTGTGGGCATAGGTGAGAAAGTTAATGAAGGGGTGTTGGCTCATTCAAGCTCTGATGAAGATTTGTAGTATAAATGAGGACTAAAGTTTGAGGCAATTCGCAGTTGGCAAAGTGTTGCTGAGTGCCCATGTCTTGTCTTGTGTGCTGGGATTCCTGATTCCTGTGAACTCTTCTTGGACCTGCTGCTGCCCATTCTGCATTTGGTATGGTTTGGTCGTCTACATTCTGATCTCCTGTTGCCTGCTCTGTGTATGACCTGGTTGGTTACTTGAACTTCGCTGACTTCTCCATCCCTCAACCCGGATTGGATTCGCTTCTGCCGCTTCGCTTCGCTGTCAGAAGCTACGCATTGACTGCCTTCCCGTGTGATGACTTTGGACTCCATTTGATGCTTCTTTGCTCTTCGTGTTCCTCTTTAGCAATGACTGCTTGTTTTTGTGTGCCCTTTTTTCCTTTGTTTTGATACACTTTGGGGTAAAGTGGGTCTTGTGACAATTTAATCCAGGTTTTTTGTGTGCTAGCATTTTTTGGAGCTATTTGCTCATTCTTTTATATCATTTGAACTATCACACTGAAGTCTAAGTGTTTTTGGGACAGTTTGTCCATTTTTGATTTGACTACTACGTTTTTTGAATAAATTCTACTTTAAACACTACTTGGTCTGACCCTTTAAGGCGTCTGTGTTGCGACAACATCAGCTCCAGATTATTAAATATGGTTTTCTGGGGGTGAGCAGATGTTCACTACTGGATGACATATGTTCTGTATCAGAAACTAGAGCTGCTGTAGTCTATCCAGGGCAATTTTCTGAATCAGCACCCCAAATAACCAAACCAAATCTAAAGTTGACTAAAAATTGATTTGGAGTGTGTTCCCTGGTCAAAGTGTTCCCTGGTCAAAAAAAGGTTGGGAACCATTGTTTTAGAGTCACCGTAAGTTAGAAATGACTTGAATGCATACCATACAAACAATAACAACACGACTGAATATTATGGAGCAGGATCTGGTGTAGATGGGGATGTTGAGCTGCAATCAGAACAACAAAATGCTACCCAGCACCTGGGTGAATGCCGTTCAGGAATAAAGCATGGATTTGTAGACACCAAACACACCTAGAAAGCCAGACCATGTTCCAAAACTGATATACACAATAATGGCTATTTGGGGCGTACCCAGCAAGAAACCATCTGGAGCTGCTAAGAAACAGACATTAAACTCAATAATGGGGGAATGGAAGCAACAATTATTTATTTTATTTATTTCCAGCATTTTTACCCCGCTCTTCTCAACCCCTGAGGGGGGACTCAGAGCTAACATCAAACATCATAGGCAGCTTGAGCTGACTACTCAGGGCTCTGTCATTATGGACCTGGGGACTGTCATAGTCACTATGTATTCCCTAAAGTAGTGAATACATGAAAACATACAAGCCACAAATGCTTAACTCTAAGTGAAACATTCCTAACTGCCATTGTGAGTTCTGGTTGATATTAGTGTTGTTGGTAGATCCCACCCTATATCTTCAACCTGAGAACACTATAGAAGTAATCATTTAACAAGTTAAAACAATTTAAGATTTAAAACTATCAAAATAATTTAAATTGACTAATAGGATCATGAAGCTATCAATGAGGTGAAAATGTGGCCATTATAATGGTAGAACAATAAACACAATTGCCTAGAGAAGAAATAATTTTCCTTGCTTTGAACTTCCATGCACACATGTTGTATTTATGTAGTCATATGAATGATGAATCAAGTTCCTTCTAATGATCTGAGTAATGTTTACTACAGCAGAGCTTGAAGTAGCTAATTCCATTTATTTGGATTGGTTCTGTATCTTTTTGTCTGTTCACTTTTTCTCTACTGTCTTTTGCATGTTTAATACTCAGAAAAGCAACAAGGAGTCAGTGAGGGAAAAGAGAGGTGGGACTCAAGTGCTCAAAGCACTTTCTTGGAAAGTGACAGAATTTTTGTCTGTTCACATTTTCCAAAATGTCACTTAATGTTAGTTTACTGTGGGCCAATCACTATGTCTTGATGTAAATTACCTCATAGGATTGTTGTGAGGATAAGAACAGAAAGCAGGCTATAAATGAACACATGAATCAATTAAATGCTAATTTAAATAAAATTTAATGTTTATTTGTAATACGCAACTCTGGTCCCTTATATAGCCAAGCTTTTAACAGTTGGCATGCATTTATGGTCAAAATCTAGCTGACAGTGATTTTTTTCAGGTTCAACAAGGTATACTGGGCAAGACTTTGGGAAGGGCTGTTTTTTCATAATGATCCTTTGGTTGTTTCAGCATCTAAGTTTGTTTTACCACCTGCACTTCCTTCACAATGAATATTTGAGGCCTTTACCAGCTTCTAGGATACCACAATGGCTGATAATACTGGGAACAGCGTGGGCACTGAAGGTTATACCACAATGCAATCAGGCACTTTTCTGAATGATCTTCAGGAAACTCTCCACCTCCAACGATGCCCTATTCATCTTATGAAGACTTATGTTACCTTCAGCGATTGCAGAGAGTCTGAATTGGTATCACAGTAGAGAATTATGTTGTTAGCCATGCTGAAGCTCTCTCGGACTCCGAGATGATAAAACAGGGAGGGCTGGCGGAAAGCATCACTCATCTCCACCACTGCAATATCTGCAGGAAAGAACAAAAAACACGCTTGTCAGATCTACTGTTAATCCCTGGTGCTTCAAATATATTTTCAACTGATCCGTCAAGTTTTATCAGCATCCATCAAACACAGCTGTTATCCCTGGACAGAGAAATTATTCAAGAAACCGACTGCAAACAGCAATGACTAATGCCAAAGTAGCTCTTGCAACACTTATGAAACAGGAAGACAGTCTCTATGTTGTTTTTACTCATAAAGACAGCGTTTTAGATTGGAAGAGGAGGGATTTCCCCCTTTAAAATGCCAAGTAATAATAAAGAATGCTGAATACACAATCCTCTTGTCAGTCATTCTTCTCTGCAGCAAGCTCAAAAGTGAGCTTATACCAACGCTTCCAATCTAAGATTTTGTGCTTAATTGTTCAGTCTTTGAATAGTCTTTACCCAACAACATGGAACACAACATCACAATAACAAAACGGTGCACCACTATGTATCATTTGTAACTTTCCCTTGATGGGCACATAAGTCTTTTGGTCACTGGCGCAAGAGGAAAACCACATTACCTTTCCATAAAGGCTCCACATGACTTATTGTCAATTTTTTTCCAAGACTTTGTGTTTCAGTGTTTGTACTACAATCCCTTACGCATTAAAAAAAACTTCTATGAAAACTTCTAAGGGAGTCAGATTGAGCACACAGAGTGCACTTCCGCCATATAGGTCTCATCATACTGGACAAGAACAACCAACACTCCCTAAAGCTTCACCCTACACAGGGTAAGATCAGCAGCAGAGTTACAAAGTATTTCAGAGTGACCTGTGTGCCATTTTAAGGAAGACAGGTGATCTTTCAAAGGATTTTAGGGTTTATCAGAACCCAGTTTAATATGCATTGATATTTCATTGTACATTTTCTACAGAGGTTTCTGATGGTTTTATACAAATAGTAATCTGAAATATTTTCTCTGCTGCCACCAGAAAAAAAAGAATCTATTCAGTAAACAGACTGAAAACACTGTTCTTCCAAAGTCATCTTTGGAATCTTGTAATCATATTTATACCAAATACCATCTACATAAATGATCAACTGAAAGGGTTATGGTAAGAATAACATCAAGGGTCAAGATAAGAGTTGAGATTACTGAATCATTGTTAAGTAAATTGTGAAGTTGTCTGAAAGATACAGTTCTGTGTCTCAAAGGGAATGGATCAAGTAGCAAATGCATGATCTAGTTGTCTGTATCTGATCAGATACAGGTAATTCTCATTTCAATTTTCTTTATTGAATTTACAATAATTTTATTGAAAATTCAATACAGATACAGGTAATTCTCATACTTGTGCAATTAACAATGTCTGTGTTTTCTTAACAATACTGAGACAGTTATACACCTCAAAATTATTTTCAAAGGTAGATGCCAATTCTCCTCAAATTCATGGCAGCAATATACTAGATTGCAAACTCTGCTCCTCCAGGTATTTTGGACTTCAGCTCCCAGAAATCCCAGCCAGTTTACCAGCTGTTATGAATTGTGAGAGCTGAAGTCCAAAACATCTGGAGGAGCAGAGTTTGAGAAACATTGAACTAGACAATATGGGCAGGTCTATCCAAATGGCAGGGCCAGATATAGAACAATTTTCAGAAACTCTTGCTTCTCTCTTCTTTCATTCAAAGATCAAACATGGCAATGTGACACAAGGATTAAATGCTACTGAAACAGAAATACAGCAGAAATCAAGACTGAAGTTATGACAAAGAATGCTGCCTGTCCACATGATGAGCTGTGATAAAAGAGAGAGAAGGAATGTGTCAAATTGAACAGAGGACCGAACACCCAACACGCATGATTCTGGCAAGGAAGTTCCAACAAGGTGTGAGACAACGTCATAAAAATTGACATGATATTTAAAATGCAAGGCTGTCATCACATATCCCTTCCCTTAATTAGCACCTGTCTAAATCAATTCTGCCATAACATTTACACACAGTTTCCTTAAGATGCTTTTTTGCTTTGTTTATCTTATTTCTGAATGTTCCTTGGTAGCAATCATGTAAAGACAAGCCCAGATAGTTACAAATAAAAAAACAACAGCAGTCTTGAAGGCGTATATTAAAAAGAACTGGAAGATGTGTGGTGTAAAGTTGTGTATTGTATAGGCCAAGCCTAAATACTTTAAGGCATTAGATCCTGTTTGATTTTGGAAGTGAAGCAGGGTTAGGCCTGAGTAGCACTGGATGGCAGACAGCCCGGGGGGGGGGGGCGGACACACGTACAGAGGAGAGCAAAGACAGAACGCTCTCCTGAATATGTCTTGGGAAGAAAACAATATCATACAGATGCCGTAAGTGGAAATTTACCTGAAGGCACATAATAATTATTATATGGACTGGGAGAGGGCCTCAGTGGGTATTTAGTGGAAAGGAAAAAGTGCTAGGCATTATTTACCGTATTTCTTTGTTTAAATATGTATAAGCTGTGTACATCTAGGGACCCCAGGGCAGAGAGAAATAAAACCAACCTGATTAATGTAGTGTAAACAATAAAATGAGTTTAAAAGGCTAAAATATATTAAACCATGTAATGAGTTTAGAAAGACAAATTACAGCTGGTTAAACTACAGTGAACCCTTGGTATCCAGTGAGTTCCATAATCCCCATGGATACCAAAACCTGTGGCTCCTCAAGTCCCATGATGTACAATGGCATAGTAAAATAGTGCCCCTTATACTTTTGCTTTTGGGTTTAAAAATATGCATGTATTTTCAAGCTGTAAACAGTAAAATCTATGATGAAGAGACAATGGACTGTAGTTTAAAATAATTTAAAACCATAGACATGTTAGGGTGTGTTTAAAAACAAGTAGGCTCCGAAAGAACCACATTTTCACTTGGTGCTGGAATGGCAGCAATTGGAAAACGGCTGGGCTTCTTTGAGGAGGGCATTTCATGATAGGGGTGCCAGAGCACAGAAAGCCCTTTCCTGCTTCCATCCAAAGTGTATTGCTCTAAATGGTGGGACAAAGAGGGGCCATACAACAGGTCTCAATATGACAGGGGGGGAGATAGATAGATAAATAGATACATGGAGAAGCATTACGTCAAGTACTGAGGTCTCAAACTCTTTAGGACTTTACATGTCATTACCAGCACTTCAAAAGTGGACCATAGGTATATTGGCCAGAAGTATATTGATGCTATATAATTTTTTTTAATGATAGAGTACAATCTCTATATCCATGGGAAGGATATTTTTGTTTTATTTATCCACATTTGACTAAATCTGTCTCTATGCATTTTCTAGTCCTCTATGCTATGATTGTGTCAGAACTTCTTCATTTCAATAGGGTATACTATTGCCTACAACTTCATGTATCCATGCGAAGTCAAGGAATTTATTTTATTATTTATTTACGTTATTTCTACCCCGCTCTTCTCACCCCTGCAGGGGGACTCAGAGCGGCTTACATGGCAACAATTCGATGTCGTATAAAAAGATAAAAACATATAAAAAGCACATATTAAAATACATTAATTACAATAACATTATCTACACAATTCAGAAAGCCTTTCCATATCGACAATCACAAGGTCCATATCAATGTTCAGTGCCATTATATTCATTATCCAAATGCCTGGTTCCACAGCCACATTTTGAATTTATTTCTGAAAGAAAGGAGGAATGATGCCGATCTAATTTCGCCGGGGAGCGAGTTCCATAGGCAGGGGGTCACCACCGAGAAGGCCCTGTCCCTCGTCCCCGCCAGTCGTGTTTGCAAAGCTGGCGGGACCGTGAGCAAGGCCTCACCAGCGGATCTTAAGTTACGAGGTGGGACATAGAGGGAGATACATTGGGACAAGTAAACTGGGCCGCAGTCGTATAGGGCTTTATAGGCCAAGACCAGCACTTTGAATTATGCTCGGAAATGGACCGGCAGCCAGTGGAGCCGATGTAACAGGGGGGTGGTATGCTCCTTGTACGATGCTCCAGTGAGCAATCCGGCTTCCGCCCATTGGACTAATTGAAGGAATGTATCCTATGTGGATATGGGAATTGTATTGCATTCTGATCAGCAGTACAGCAGTTGCATTTCACCTAGCTATGGTTTCTCAAGTGCAGACTCATAAAGAGTAGTGTAATCAGAAACTTAGCAGCACATGGGTTAATGTGGCTATGCTCTCCCTGTCCTGGAAAAGTGATAGCAGGTTGACTAGTTGACACACTGTGAGCTACAGAATTCCAACTGGGACTCCAGTGACAAGATGCAGACCAGCTTCTTTCAAGGGAATGCAATAATAATTGAGAACAAACAATCCAAATACCCCATCTTACCATGATTCAGTTTCACTTTATTTCCCCCTGTAAAACATCCAAATACTGATCCAAGAGGCCAGAGAGCTTTGTTGCCAAAGAGTAGAATTGAGTATTAGCATACTGACGACACTCCATTCCTTAGGATCTTTTTAGTAGCTTCTCTAGTTTTGTATATAATTGTGTAAAATTCTGCAATTTCTGAGTGCATAAGACGTTGGGATAGATAACACTTGCCAGCTCACCACTATCCAGAAACAAATTCACAGAGTTATGTCAGAATTACAGCCCTACCCATATTAAGTAAGCACTTTTAAATTAAAAGTATGTTCTCTTATGCTAGTCAGCCATGAAGCTACACTGCTCCTGAACGTCAACTGCATAATCTTCATATCACAATTCTGCTTAGCAACACAGCTTTTACTAAAACAAGCATCCTTCTACTCCTACAGAATAACGATAAAAGCAACCAAAGAAGACGTGTCTTCCCTCAAGAACACGCCACAGGCCTTTCTCACCCACGGCACTTCCTTCTCCTACTCATTCTGTAAAACGTGTTGATTTTTCTGAGAAAATGTGATAATTTTTCTAAAGAAAGTAAAAGGTGGGGAGGAATTGTCAACTGGCTAGGGAAGAAATGGTAAGACAGACTCTCTTTTCCAGAATCTAAGAAGCAAGCATGATTTCTGGCTTTGTCTGGGGATGTTAAAAATAGAAATATATTCTATCATCAGAACTATTTCAATCTACAAGTTAATAAGATCCTTCCATTGATTGTTCATCATTACAATGTTTAAAAAAGGAGGAACAACAATGAGTGATTTAATTAAACATTTATTAAAGCAAGTACAAGAAATTATGATATATACTTGTGTATGCTGACCAGGTGCATGTCAAGGGCAAATTTTGGGGCCAAATCGTGGATAAGTCAAGGGTACAGATTTGGGGCTGACGATAAGGCAGGCAAAAGATGAGAAATCAGGAATCTCCACACAGGGGAGTGGGTGCTGAACCGAACAGTGAGTGAAGAAACACCAGGGGGGCTGAGAAATGTTTGACTCAAGAAGTTGCTGACATCTCATCTGTTGTCTACCTGCTCCAGCTCAGTTTTGCACACATACACAGCCCTTCCCTCCAAATGTCTACAACCAGCAAGTGTCTTCCCAGATCTCAGCAGTCTCTTGAGTCAAATGTTTCTCAGCACCACTGGTGTTTCTTTGTTCATCATTCAGACTGATCCTCCCTCCCATTGTTGTCACAAAAGCAGCTGAAGAGACTGCTGGTTTATTTTGCCTACCTTCTCTAGTTCCACCATCTTGTAGTCTGCCTCTTGGCCTCATCAGAAAAGTTAGAGCAGTGGGAGACAAGTGGGTTGGTTGCAGACAACCATTGACAGACAAAAGTCCATTGGGGAGAGCCTATCCAACAGGGAGATAGATAGGTCCATCAGGGAGAGCCTATCCATCGGGGAAGCACTGTCCCACTCAGCTCATGCTGTTAAGGAAGTTTATTGCCAGAGCTACCACCACCACTATTTTCCTGCTTAAGCATTAAAAAAGGCCAGTGGCAAAGTGGTGAAAGAGCAGACAGAGGTACTGTTTTGACTCCAACATAAGTCAACTCCTGGTTTTGGGGGCGATTTTGGCATATATTCTTCATGTTATACACAAGTATAACTGACAACAGAGTAGTCACTGAAAATCAGTACATCAATATATCTCTGTCTATTGATAAGGATAGAGGTATAGATTGTGTTGCTGCATTATTCCATTGACAAAGAATTCGATCTACAATTTGTGTCCCAACATCAGAGGGGCTCCTTCTGTTCAAAGAAAGTGAACTGATCCAACAGAGTGAACTTGGAATGAAAGCAATTTTGAGAAATTCCAGTCTTTTCCTTTGGCCTACTGTCTCCCTCTTTAAGAGGGATCTTCTGCAATAGAGTGGAAGGTTGCAAGTGGAGTGGAATTAGTCAGCATCCTTCTCTCTTTTCTGTCACTAACCGAGGAGAAAATAGCTCAGAACAGCTAAAAGCATCCTTAAAAACCAGAAAAACATCAAAAATATCACCAAAACCAACTCCAGACAATAAACCAATAGGCAATAAACAAAAATTAAAATAAATGAAAAAGAAAAAAAATGTATACTGCATGCTTCAAATATGTCAACATGATTGGCATAATTAATCAATCATAATGCACTCAATCAGATTGTAGCTATAGTCATGAAGACCAAAACACCATTAATCAATGTGGCATTGGGATTTGAAAGGGATAATAGTGCAGTAGGTTGAATTATGCATTTTTGGTGGCCTCTAGATTGGAGAACTTTGTCCTATCTGCTCCAAGGCTGTGCAATCCCTGCCAATCTACAGATGTCCTTATATCATCTACTGGAAAAACTGGGCAACTAAGGGAGGCTTTCAGGCAATGGTTCAAATATTTTACAGAGTGGAAATGTTGCTGTGTGTGTACAATGTACTGTATCCTTTTTAACAGCACCCTTTAGGCATTTTGAGCAGAATGCTGCCAAGTTTTATGCCATGTTCATCAATCCTGCTCTTTTAAACAAAGTAACAGAAAAGCAGTACAACAAGCGGTATGCTGGTTTTTGACGTTAACAAATTCTTCTTAGAGCCTTTAAATGAATCTCGTAATCCATTTTTAAAATTAACTTTGCAGGAGTGTTACAAAGATGCAAAAATAATCCTTCAATATCATTGACAACTTCT
Source organism: Anolis apletophallus (assembly GCA_030556195.1). Taxonomy (NCBI): domain Eukaryota; kingdom Metazoa; phylum Chordata; class Lepidosauria; order Squamata; family Anolidae; genus Anolis; species Anolis apletophallus. Next base: position 139,837,927 of record JARBWK010000003.1, read on the forward strand.
GAAAACTTATGTATTACTTTTAAAATAATACAAAGGATGAAGTTTCAAAATTGTATAACTGGTTGATGGGAGAATCATTGTGGGTGTGAAGTTAGGACAGTGCTTCTCAACCTTCCTAATGCTGCGACCCCTTAATACAGTTCCTCATGTTTGTGGGAACCCCTAACCATAACATTATTTTCATTGCTACTTCATCACTGTATTTGTGTGTGTGTGGGGGGGGGGGTTGATTTTGTCTTTTGGAAGTTGTAGTTGCTGGGATTTATAGTTCACTTACAATCAAAGAGCATTCTGAACTCACCAACAATGAAATTGAACCAAATTTAGAACACAAAACTCCCATGACCAACAGCAAATACTGGAAGGGTTTGGTGGGCATTGACCTTGGGTTTGGGGGTTGTAGTTCACCTACATCCAGAGAGCATTATAGACTTAACAATGATGGATCTGGACCACACTTGACACGAATCCTCAATATACCCAAATGTGAACACTGGTGGAGTTTCGGGAAAATAGATCTTGACATTTGGGAGTTGTAGTTGCTGGGATTTATAGTTAATCTACAATCAAAGAGCCCCTTGCACCCTACCAATGATAGAATTGGTTCAAACTTCCTACACAGAACCCTCATGCCTTCAAGGAACTAGCTGGCACGAGCCTCCATCCCACCTCACACACTCTCCCTCACCTACACATGTGCATCATGCTGCGATGCGCCAAGCACGCCTGCTCTCCCATCCCCTGCTTGGAGTCTCAGAATCCGCCCTCCCCTTGGCTGGGAGGCCTGCCAATCACAGCAGAGGAGAGCTTTAGGTGGGAGAATTCGCAGTCTGTTTCCAAAAAGAAAGAGGAGGACAAGCGGAGAGATCTTCAACCTTCTCTGCCAAAGGGCTTCCTAAGACCATCATAAATACATGTTTTCTGATGGTCTTTGGCGACCCCTCTGAAACCCTCTCGCGACCCCCCTGGGGGTCCCGACCCCCAGGTTGAGAAACACTGGCTTAGGAGGTTTGTCTATATAAATGTATGACTCCTAATCCATTTGTCTGTGAATGTTCCCCAATTTTGGCATTCCTCTCTATGCAATGCTGTGACAACACATATATGGCATTATTATGTGTCACCAGCCAAAATACCAAAAACATGTTTGTTTTGCTCATGCACTGGAAATACTGTAGAAAATATGATCCTTAATGTGACTGTGTTCTCTCCAAATATTGTAATTTTGTGAACAAGGACTCTCTTAAGTCACGTAAGAAATTAGATGAGAAAACTATAAGGTATGTTGCTATTGCTGACTGTGCTTGGCAAAGAAAATGGATTTCACAAAGATCTCATCCCCTTATTACTTTTGGCAGCACGTTTGGAGATTGCAACCTGCTGGAAAAATAAGGAGGGTATGTATATCCAAACACAACCAGACAGTGCCTGTGGACAATAGTGTTACTAGACAAGTTAGCTTTAAAAACAGCCTGCAGAGAAAAAAGTACATTCGACAACTGTACTTTTTTAAATAAATTCCTTGCTGCATGGACCACTAGAAAATCACTTGATGGACTGCAGGGGAGCCTTTCAGAACTTGCCTTCATCTCAATTTACAAAAAACACAATCCCAGCTTGTAATAACTTTATAGATCCAAAAGATTACAACTGTCTAGCTCAGGGCTGTCCAACTTCTACTGGCCCAAGGGCCAGAATTCCAGTCAATGATCACCTGGGGGGCCAAGCCCCCGGTTCCGCCCCCTCCCCCAGCTCCGCCCCTGCCGGCACGGTGAGAAGGAGGAAGGAAAGCCCTAGGGGGCCGCAGTGTGAAAAGACCTCTGAGGATGGCTAGATGTGGGTGAAACGTCAGGAGAGAATGCTTCTGGAACAGGGCCAGGCAGCCATACGGAAAACTCACAGCCACCCATTATAGTTATTATTATTATTAAACTCACATTATTATAATATCTTATTATGTGAGTTTAATAATAATAATAATAATAACAATAATGGGTGGCTATGAGTTTCCTGGGCTGCCTGGCCTTCTTCTCTCTCTCTCTCTCTCTCTCTTCCTCTCTTTCTCTCTGCCTCTCTTTCTCTCTGCCTCTCTCTTTCTCTCTCTCTCTCTCTCTCTCTCTGCCTCTCTCTTTCTCTCTCTGCCTCTCTCTTTCTCTCTGCCTCTCTCTTTCTCTCTCTCTCTCTCTCTCTGCCTCTCTCTCTGCCTCTCTCTCTGCTCTCTCTCTCTCTCTCTCTCTCTCTCTCTCTGCCTCTCTCTGCCTCTCTCTCTCTCTGCCTCTCTCTCTGCCTCTCTCTCTCTGCCTCTCTTTCTCTCTCTGTCTCTCTCTCTCTCCCTCTATTTTTCTCTCTCTTTCTCTCTGCCTCTCTCTTTCTCTCTGCCTCTCTCTTTCTCTCTCTCTCTCTCTCTCTCTCTCTCTCTCTCTCTCTCTCTCTCTCTCTGTCTCTTCCTCCTCTCTTACCTTTCCGGGTGTGGCGGAGGGGTGAGGAGAGGCTTCCGGAGGCTGGCCGGGAGGCCCCCGCTGCGCGCCTTCGTGGGCCAGGTGGGAGAGGCCGTTAACCGCCAGGAAAGTTGAAGCCGGGAATAATGTAAACACTGGAATTTAAAGGAGAAGTAGCAAGGGAGGGTGTAATCCAAGGTGAAAGGATTACACCCTCCCTTGCTACTTCCCCTTTAAATCCCAGTGTTTACATTATTCCTGGCTTCAACTTTCCTGGTGACCCAGCTCATCCTCGCTGCTTTTTTACTTTTCCGGGAGGCGCAGCGGGACCAACCTCCTCCGCTGCCGCCTCAGCAGCCCCAACTGCCACCTCAGCAGCCGCCGCCACCGCGCCTGGCCTTGCTGAGCGGCGGGAGCGCTGCGAAAGGTAAGGCCGCAGCGGCCGGGGATGGCTGGCTGCGGCTGGGCCTGCGCAGGAGGTGGCGGAGGAGGAGGAAGGGAGCCTGCTCCTCCTCCCTGCCCCGCCCCTCACCCCCCACCGCAAAAAATATTAATAAAAAATAATAAAAATATATTCAAAAAATAATAATAAATATTTTTTTAATTTTAAAAAGCAGCTATCTTACAGGAGGGTAGGGCGGGCTGTGTACGGCCCGCGGGCCGTCTGTTGGACAGGCCTGGTCTAGCTATTGCAACTAGACCGACCACTTGCTCCCTCGATCCGTGCCCCTCCTGGCTGGTGAAAGCTTGCCTGGAGGGGTTACGTGACCCCCTGTTGAAATTAGTTAACAGCTCCCTTGAGCAAGGAGTTTTTCCAGGGGGATTGAAAGAGGCAGTGGTCACTCCATTGCTGAAAAAGCCGAACTTAGATCCGTCGGTCCTTCCAACTACCGCCCAGTATCGAATTTGTCGCTCCTGGGCGAGGTGGTTGAGAGGGCAGCAATGGAGCAGTTGCAGTCCTACCTAGATGATGCAACTTGGTTCGACCCCTTCCAGTCCGGCTTCCGTTCTGGGCATGGGACGGAGACGGTGCTGGTCGCCATCACAGACAAGCTGCGTCGCCAACTAGATCAAGGTGGATCGGCGCTGCTCGTGTTATTGGACCTCACGGCAGCGTTCGATACTGTCGACACGATCTTTTGACCCACCGACTGGCCGGAGCCGGGTGAGGGGTCGGCCCTTAGCTGGCTGTCCTCCTTCCTCCGGAACCGGTCCCAGCGAGTGAGAAGGGGTGAGGTTGTCTCGGAGGTGCCCCACTTCACTGTGGGGTGCCTCAGGGGCAATTCTCTCCCCTATTATTTAACATCTATGTCCGACCACTTGCCCGGTTGGCACGCAGCTTCGGGCTGGAGTGTCACCAGTATGCGGATGACACCCAGCTCATTCTGGGGATGGAGGGCCAGCCTGACTCCGTACCCGATAATTTCCATCACTGCCTTGAGGCCGTCACTGGATGGCTGCGAGCCAGTAGGTTGAAGGTGAATCCGACAAGACGGAGATCCTGTGGCTGGGCCGTCCGGGTACGGGGGATCCGCCTCCCGACCTTGGACGGGGCGACACTTCGCCCGTCCCTGTCGGTGAAAAGCCTAGGAGTCACGCTTGACTCGAGCTGTCGATGGAGAAGCATATCTCCATCGTCAGTGGAGTGGCTTTCCACCACCTCTGACAGGCGAGGAGGCTGGCTCCCTACCTGTCCCGTCATGACCTAGCCACAGTGGTCCAAGCCACGGTCATCTCGAGACTAGACTACTGTAATGCCCTCTACATTGGCCTTCCTTTGTCAGTGATCCGGAAGCTCAAGCTGGTGCAGAACGCAGCAGCACGGTTGGTGGCAGGTTGTCCATCTCGCTGCCACATCACCCCAGTGCTGCGCGAACTGCACTGGCTTCCGATAGAGCACCGGATCACCTTCAAGGTGTTGGTTCTAACCTTTAAGGCCTTGAATGGTCTGGGGCCAGTGTATCTAAGGGACCGCCTCTCCCACTATAGCCCACCACGACCATTGCGATCCGAGTCCCAAAACCTCCTGGTGGTGCCTAGTCGGCGATCCGTTCATCTGTCCTCAACGCTGAGGAGGGCATTCAGTGCCGCCGCGCCGGTGCTGTGGAATGCTCTACCCCCCACAGTCCGAGCGCAGGCCGATCTGCTAACATTTCGCAGGGCCTGCAAGACCCTCCTCTTCACCCAGGCGTTTGGTGCTTAGGCTTATGTATACAACTGCCCCACACCAGGCTTGTGTGCCGGTGATGGTAATTTTAGTGTGTTTGTTTTACTTCAATTTTACTGTTCTATGACTTACAGTGTGAGTCGCCCTGAGCCCTCGGGAAAGGGCGACTAATAAGTCGAATAAATAAATAAATAAATAAATAAATAAATTGCTTGTCACAGCACTACTCAACAATTTATTGTGATTCCCCTCTGCTACTCACTTTGCTCTTTCCACATTTTAAGTCATGTTGGGGTATGTGTGTATATGTGCTTCCAAATTGCCTGTCGACTCAATTAATTTCATAGGGTTTTCTCAGACAAGGAATACTCCAAGGTGGTTTTGCTAGTTCCTTCCTCTAAAATGCAGCCTAAGCACCTGATATTCCTTGGTGCCTCCCATTCAAGTAAACCAGGGCTCACCATGGATTCTGCATTATGATCAGATGTCATAACACACCCAAAATAGATCACATGTGTGTGTGTGTTTAAGAATAAGTGAATTAAGTAACTTTCTTAGTTCTGCACTTTGCTCTCTCAATTGTGGAGCTGGCTCAGGTTAACCTAAATGAGTTTGCAAATTTACACACAGGCACATGCAAACACACACACATACAGTCTTGGATGAATTTCAAAACCAGTTGAGGCTTACTTCCTAATCCTTTGCAGAGAGGCGATCTAATATTTTCAAACAGCAATCATGATAGATTATAAAATGATATATGATTAAATAGTGTACCGAGGTCAACTTCCGGCTACAATTATGAGTCCTTCATGTCTGGCTGTAAGTGCTCCTAATAATGAAGATGGTGAACCGCCTAAGTCCAGGGACTCTCACTGTTTGCTATGACAGCAATCAAAAGAACAAACAATTACCTGCTTTTTAATGATACACGTCCTTTTCTCTTGTTATGGGTTTCATCAATTTAATATAAGATGCACTGGGATTTTTCTACTTCTGTTGTTAAGACTAGAAGGAAACAGAATTGAATTTTCATTGTGCTGAGCTTTAACTGAGTGGAAATGAAAGGTGATGCCCTTTAGCCATTCAGACAAAATGTAAACTCACAAAGTAATTCTTTTTCCTGTAGTCTTTTAGTAAATAGATTAATGGGGCTACAATACCACACCTGCTTCAGCCTTAAAAACTCAGTGGCATTTATTTCCATTTAGCATTACTAGGGTTTTTTTTCATGTCAGGAGTGACTTTCTCAACTGCAAGTTGCTTCAGGTGTGAGAGAATTGGCCATCTGCAAGGACGTTGCCCAGGGGATGCCTGGGTGTTTTACCATCCTGTGAGAGACTTCTCTCATGTCCCCACAAGAGAAGCTGGAGCTGACAGACTGGAGCACACCTCACTCCCCAGATTCAAACCAACCTTTCGGTCAGCAATCCTGTTGACACAAGGGTTTAACCCATTGCGCCACTGAGGGCTCCTCATTACTGGTTGATCTGGGAACATTGTTATGATGTTTCATTTATAACACCCCAAAGCAATATACAAGATAGAATTAAAAAGATGATAATGGTGATAAAATGATGACAATATGATAAAGCAGTGAAATAATGAAAAGTCATTAATTTAAAAATGACTAATAGGAGTAATCAGAAAAACATGGCATTAGGCACCGCATGGTTAATAACTTCTTTGGGATATAGCAAGCACATAAAATAGTTTAACTGGATAGCATATCAGATAAGCGCTAAAGGACAAAAGATAGTTTTATATTTATTAAGTTTCAGTTATGTTTCTCTGTCATATGTCTGTGCTTATATACTTACATATATAAAAATAATTCTATATTTTTCTACAGAAAGAATAGTTATAGTGCTGGCTCGATTTTATGCAACAGCACCCAAAATAGAAATAAATGGGAGATTAAGCAGCACACCCCACCTGTTGTCTGCTGGGCTTTCTACACAAGGTCAGAAATGAACAATCATTAACACTCATAAATCGTAGACCTTATCAACTGTTCTGACTAGGCTAGTAGATAGTTTTCAGAAAATGACAACAGCATTCATGCCATTCACAGAAGTTTCTTTGCAAAGGCACACAGATAGATAGGTTTGGTTTTGTTCACAAAGAAAGACTGAAAGAAAGAAAAACAGAAAGAATGAGACACGGGACACAGGTAGTAACAGAGAAAAAGAAGGCAGCAGGAAAACTGTTCAAACAACTGCACCATCACAAGTATCTAAACAGAAAATAGTCTAATTTTGTAAGTACAGTAAAATTATGACATTGATGCTCAGTTCAGAAATGAAGAAGATATATAGTAGAAAGAAAAAAATCCACTAATTTCTTAAGAAACGAAAGAAGGCTACATGGGGACAATGCTAATGCTCAGCTTAGGTGATATTAAAAAAGCCTGCTCTACAATTCAGCCATGTGGGTCAGAAGTCTTTTCACTATCTGGTTTTTCCTCCCTTTTTATCATTGCAGAAATACCAACAATATCCTAAAGCAGTGGTTCTCAACCTGTGGATCCCCAGATACTTTGGCCTTCAACTCCCAGAAATCCCAACAGCTGGTAAACTAGTTGGGATTTCTGTGAGTTATATGCCAAAACACCGGAGGGACCTCTGACCCAATGGTCCTCAGTTCCTAACATCTTCTGTCCAGGAAGGCAATGATGATGGGAGTTGAGCTCCAATGAGCTCTGGAGGACCTCACCTTATTAACTCCATGACCGGATTTAAACATGGCTTCCCTGTAATAATTACAGGTTCTACTTGCTATCTTTCCTGTTTGGATCAGCTAACTAAACACAAAATTAACATATAAGTGAAATATTTGCCTACTGGGAAGACAGCTAGTGTGTGGTCATACAATGACCAGACTTCAGGGATAGTTGATGGCCCAGATTTTTGTCTCTTTCTGGAATGTGGTCAGACAACTCCCAATCAGGTGGGTCTGTTTAATCCCAGCCCACATTTTGCAGTTGATTCCAGTTTCTTATTGGCTGCTTTGTCATATTCCCTCTTACAAAAGCAAACGCAGTAAGTGTCCTGTGGAGTTAAACTTATTTCTTTATTTACCATATTTATACCCCCCCCCCTTCTCACCCCTTAGGGGATTCAGAGCGGCTCACGTTTAAAGGAAAACTGGGAGCCCATTGCACAAGGGAGGAGCTTGTGAGGTTGGAGCCCTTGGGTGTTTTTTTTTCCTACATAAGGAACAACTATATTGCCTGTCACCTCTCTCAGGTTTTCCCTGTTCCATTTGAAATTAGCTGCAAACTTCAGGGAAGAGGGCTGGATTTTCCCAGCAACAGTACCATATATTGTTGCAATGCAAAGTGGCTTGGGCTTGAATAGAGAATTACAACCCATCCGCTATACAAAAGTGTTTCTCCTGTAGAGAAGAAGGCAGCTAGTAGCCATTTGTTCATATGCAACAACACGCCTGTCTACATGTTTGGGCTCTTTTTGATAAACACCTGAAATTCATATTTTACTATTGCGAGAGGATGAATGGGAAGATAGCTTTTTGGACTACAATACTCAAAATTCCCCAGTTAACATCCCGAAATGAGGAAGTCAAGAATCATCATGTGCCCCTACTTTATATTGAATTTGACCTGCATACTAAGTTTTGCCTAGAATAAACTTTTGAACTTAGATCTACTTATCTCTATTTTATGTAACACTTACCTTGAAGACATCCCACCATCAATGGTCCCACCTGGATAGGATTAGGTCTGAAGACCTATAACATGTAGCTGGGATTCAGTCCCAATGAACAAGATAGGGCTTATTTCTAGCTGAATATGTAAATAAATACCTATGTTTTAATATGGTCTTTCTCACTGTAAAGCAGGGGTCCCCAAACTAAGATCCATGGGACTGATGAGGCACTCCAAGGTTATTTACTGGGTTCCTGTCCTAAACTTTAGTCTTAGGATCGCCCTAAGACTGAAACAACTTGAAGGAACACAACAATAAAAGCAATCCTAATTAACTTGACTGTCTAATCAGCCAAAAGCAGGCCCATACTTCACACTGAAATACTGGTAAGTGTATGTTAGTTAAAATTGTTTTTTGTTTTAAATACTGTATTTTTCTTTTATGATTTTTTTGGCACTGCAAATAAGATGTGTGGAGTATTTTATTTATCATATCAGAAGCAAAATGAGGGTACAGTTATAATGTATTTTAAAAAGAACACAAAGTTAAAAACTTGGCATTATACTAGATTTCCTTTGACCAGATGTGTGCATAAGAATTCATTTTTTCAACAAAAAAAAAACCTCCCCAAAAAAAGTCTTAGGGACTGTGCGCCAGACCTTTGTTTTAAAAGTTTGAGGACCCTTACTGTAAGGGCTCTCTTTAGTCTGTTGAAATGAAAATAAGCACTGAATTTGTGCTGAATGTAGACCCTCATATTGACAAGTTGCATGATAAAATTATACTGATCTCAACGCGTGCAGTACTCCCTCTACACATACATACCATCCAACTACTTTATGTCATAATCCTCTAATTACATATGAATTTTCACACTTGAAAGGTAGGCTTTAACTGTGTAGTGTATTTTGTTATAATTGCCTTCAGACGAAGTTTACCAGTGTTATTTTTAACATTATCTAGGTAGTCTCAGATCTGTCTGGATATTGTATTGAAATCCTCCCCAAAGCCTGGAAGATATTTTCATAATCCTAGACACATAGAAATTGATTTAGATTTCTTGCACAATCGCGTTCCTTTTCCAACAAATACGTGACATTTTAGCAACTGTTAGTGAATTTTTGATCATGAATGATATTCTTCAAATTCAATAGTAGCACAAATGGTCCCTTTGGAAGCTTCACTCTGTATGATGATACTACTTGCTACTCACTAATATGCAAGACTACAGGCAGTCCCCGAGTTACAAACATCTGACCTACAAACAACTCATACTAAAGAATGGAGGTGAGACAACAACAAGCGAGAGAAATCTATCCCTCGGAAGAGAAATTGACTCCTGAAAGACTTCTCATGGGGAAAAGCTGTCTCTACTGAAGCTTTATCGCCAATCTTTGCTTCCACAACAAGCCATTTTTATCAAAATACAATAATCACAGGATGAGAAAGTGAGGTGAAATCTTCTGAACAGAAGCACAAGCAGCAAAACAGACACTATGCTATTGAAAGCTATATATTGGAGTTGCACTTAAAAATGTACCTGTTCTGACTGACATACAAATTCAACTTAAGAACAACCCTACAGAACCTATATTGTTTGTAATTTAGGGTTGCCATAAATCGGAAGCAACTTGAAGGCACAGAACAATGAATTTATTAATACTGTCAATAATTGCAAGAAAAACCATTCTAAATGAATTATAGCCCTCTTACAGGTCCTTTCATGACACCAATAGCTGAAACAGAAACATCTGAATCATAAAGTAAATTGTCTGGAACCAACTGACAGTTCGTTTTGCTAAGTGACAGAAAGAACTTGATCAAAATCTAACTGCCAGAATTCCACAGATCGTTTCAGCACCCTTGGGCCAGCCATTCTTAAGTAGATGCTAATGCAACTGGGATCTAGGAAGCTCACATCTGCAGCTAGATTACAAAGAAGATTCTTAACTCGTGTTTCTGTTTCAATATTTATCAGCTACTAAACTCAAGATCTTCATATCTCAAGATCTCTTTAAAATGAGCAAGTGATAAATCATAAAGCTCCATTACTCTGTGCAAATGGAGAGTTGACTTAAGGTCAACTCAGACATAAAAACAGAACTTCTGGTGTTTAAACATGGTTCATCCCTAGTATGGTAGAAAAATGGGAAAGAAATACAGAATCTCCCCAGGAGGAATAGGGATTCAGTAGTAAAGTGTTGCAAGAATGGGTTTTCTGGGGTGTATGGCCATATTCCAGGAGCATTCTCTCCTGATGTTTATACCCACATCTGTGGCAGTCATCCTCAGAGGTTGAGAGTTATGTTGGAAACTAGGCAAGCGAGATTTATATATCTGTGGAATGTCCAGGTGGCAGAAAGAACTCTTGCCTGCTTGAGGCAGGTTGCAATTGGCCACTTTTAATGGTCTTGCAGCTTCAATGTCTGGCTGATTGCTGGCTGGGGGAATCCTTTGTTGGAAGGTGTTAGCTGGCCCTGATTGATTGTCTGGAATTCCCGTTTGTGAGTGTTGCTCTGTCGATGCCTGCCACAGATGTGGGCAAAACATCAGGAGAGACTGTTTCTGGAACATGGGCACACAACCCGGAAAACTCAAAGCAACCCAGTGATTGCAGCCATGAAAGCCTTTGACAACATGCTGTAGGAGTGCCTCCTCCTCTTACCTCTGTACCATAAGTCTGTTTCACCTATGAAAGGAAGGGAAATACTGGACAAAACAGAGATTGCACGCCTCCTGAATAGCCCTCTTACACATCCACATAGGAGGCTGTGGGTTCAGAACCCACAAATAGTCAAAACTGCGAGTGTGAAACCCGAGAAAGTAGAGGGCCAACTGTACATCAAAAGTTAGAAAAATATCAGTTGCCCACACTCTCCCACCCGGTGGCGTGGTCGGTTAAACCCTTGTGCTGGCAGGATTGAAGACCAACAGGTCAGAGGTTCGAATCCACGGACAGTGCGCATGAGCTCCCTCTGTCAGCTCCAGCTCCTCATGCAGGGACATGAAAAATCCTCCCACAATGATTATAAAACATCAAAAAAAGTCTGGGCGTCCCCTGGGCAATGTCCTTGCAGACGGCCAATTATCTCACACCAGAAGCGACTTGCAGTTTCTCAAGTCACTCCTGACATGAAAAAAACCTCTCCCACCTGAAACTACTACTGCCACCAAAACATTACAGGGTGGTGCCTCTATTATTTAAGAACAAGGCGAGTACAGATAATACAGCCTTACTTCCCTTGAAATTACACCACCAAAATTCAGAGGCACATTTGGGGTTTGCACTGTGAGAGTTGATTAGGTATAATTTCCCACTACCAAAAAAATGCTAAAACATGTATATCAGGCACACAAGTGTTAATGTGTTCCAGCCTTATCTTCTCTACAGTTTATTTCTGTTTACTTTGACAAGCAAATATAACATGATGAGGCAAAGACCCATTTCCAATTACATTTTATGGTCAAATCTCATCATACAAATGGTGCTAATGTATCCACTTCTGCTCTAGATATAGAGTGTGGTGCCTAAAAAGCTAGTTTTGATTTGGAGGAGAGGGATTTTACTAACTAATAATATTGGAAAAATTGTTAGTATGGAACAAATTCCATGCATTTCTACAATGGCCAGCACAGTAAGCATAAACTTATGTGCTACTATATGAAAAAAAACTACCTAACCAGTAATTACATTAGTCTAAATTGCAATTACACATTTACAACAGAAAGCGGATATGAGTCATCTGAATTAGATTGTTAACACTCTGCATAAAAGCTTTCCTATTTTGCAAAATTTAATCAAACAAACATAATAAACAGGTCTGATCTCATTTTTCACTGGTAGTGCCTGGTAGCTGCAGCCTAGGGCTCAGGCTTTTCAATTTGGTTTTCTACCCTGAAGATTACATTCCTGAGGAGGAGAGGGTGAAATCCCATGGAAGTATGTTGTTGTTATGCCATGTTGTTGTTCATTCGTTCAGTCACTTCCAACCCTTCGTGAACTCATGAACCAGCCCATGCCAGAGCTCCCTGTCGGCCGTCACCACCCCCAGATCCTTCAAGGTCAAGCCAGTCACTTCAAGGATACCATCCATCCATCTTGCCCTTGGTCGGCCCCTCTTCCTTTTTCCTTCCTTTTCCCCCAGCATAATTGTTTTCTCAAGCTTTCCTGTCTTCTCATGTGGCCAAAATACTTCATCTTTGCCTCTACTATCCTTCCGTCCAATGAGCAGTCGGGCTTTATTTCCTGAAGTATGGATTGGTTGGATCTTCTCGCAGTCCAAGGAACTATCAGAACTTTTCTCCAACATCACAGTTCAAAAGCATCTATCTTCCTTCACTCAGCCTTCCCTATGGTCCAGCTCTCACTGTTGTGCCATATATATATATATATATATATATATATATATATATATTGAATTTTTCAAATTAAGTGATATATTGATTAGTCCACTGCATTATTAATACTCTTCCATTCATCCAAATGATCTGAGAGTATGCAAAAAGACAGACATCTGTTAAACCACAGCAAGATAACCACAATGCTCCACCACTGTATATCATATTTCCATTTTTTGGGTAATCCATATACATTATCTCAAGACCATGAAGCAAATCTTCACAGTAAAACTGCAACACATAAACACACTTAGGACTTTATAACACCAGGGTCCTAGAAAAAAGAGGGATTCTGCTCTGGCCAATCCTACTGCTGCTGTCTGTGCCTACCTACAACGGGCAAGATGAACAGTAGCTTCTTTCATCATTTCTTATTGAAATGCAAAATGGAGATTAGATAATTCTGCCTTATCCACTCTCCCCAGTATGTTAAAAAATCAAAGCGTAAATGTATACATTGGGTCACCAAAAATGCAATCTTAAGAAAGATGCAGGCTGATGAAAGAAGACATGGGTGTATTTTGGAAGATGCTTTCAAAACAGCTTTCCCCCCTTTATTGAGGAGGCATATCTCTCTTGCTGCAACAGATGCCACTCTGGAATTGAAGGTGGTAAAAATGAAAAATCTCAGCCAATGTATAGAAACTCACAGGTGGCGTTTTGAATGCTGTACGGTTCTGGCAGAAGAAAGCAATCCCTGCTGAATCTGGGTTTAGAAATTAAAACTGTTGCAATGAAATAAGGGGAAATTTCTGCAAGTTTCATATGCCATGTGATATCTATAAACTGACCCTTTTAAATTTACAATAGGACAGTTGTTCCTAAAATAAACAAGACTGCATTGATACATCTCTGGTTTGGTCTTGAAAAGTTTACCCTTCGTAATATGTCTGCAGTCAAATATAACAAACCAACCTCTCTGGCATAATTCTAAAAAATGAAAACTTTATGCAATTTATGCCAAAGAATAAAGTCCAGTTTTTTAAAACTGTGATGGGCCATAGGATTTCCAGCAGGAATATTTCCGAGACCAACCTCAAGATGCATGGTATTCCCTTGAAGCTTCTTGTTCAAGGACTAAAATAAGGTCCAACCTTCATTAGCTTCCAAAATTTATTATTTATTTATTTAAAGCATTTTTACCCCGCCCTTCTCAACCCCCGGAGAGGGACTCAGAGCCACTTACAAAGGCAGCGATTCGATACCAGAATAATACACAATATAAACCATAAAACATACAAAGTTAAAACAGTAACAATTAAATACAAATTATCCAACAATCAAGTTAACATTAAAACAATATTCAGTCCACACATCCAGTTGCTAGAGCAGTAAAACTGTGTCCTCATCTCTGTCGTCATGCCAGTCCATTCCAGTCAAAGTGCTGCTATGCTATTGTGCAAAGGCTATTGTACAAAAGCCTGGTCCCACAACCAAGATTTTACTTTTTTCCTGAATGCTAGGAGGGATGGGGTTGATCGTACCTCACTTGGCAGCACTTCCCACAGGCGAGGGGCCACCACCGAGAAGGCCCTGTCTCTCATCCCTGCCAACCGCATTTGAGATGCTGGCGGAAGTGAGAGCAGGGCCTCCCCGGATGATCTTAAGGTGCGAGGTGGGACGTAGAGGCAGATGCGTTCAGACAAGTAAGCTGGGCCAGAACCGTATGGCCAGATCAGACTTCCCAAGGTACGGGCACAGCTGGCGCATGAGTTTTAACTGTGCAAAAGCTCTACCGGCCACCACTGAGACCTGGGTTTCCAGGCTCAGCTATGAATCCAGGATCACTCCCAAGTTGCAAACCTGCTTCTTCAGGGGAAGTGTGACCCCATCCAACACCGGCTGTAACCCTATGCCCTGTTCGGCCTTTCGACTGATAAGATGGGATACATTCAAGATGACGGGGTAGGTCACAGCATTAGGATCCATACTATGTTAGGATCATTTTGTGCCTTCAAGTAATTTATGACGTATGGAGACGCTAAGGCTTTACCAGATTTTTCTTAAGCAGACTTACATCAAGGCTTTAATTGCCATCTTCTAAGGCCAAAGGAGTGCCGCTTGCCCAAGGCCACCCAATAGATTTTCAAGGCTGAGTAGTCTCCAGGGCCATCGTCTAGTGATCAAGCCAGTGTGCCATACTAAGAACCTTAATGTCCCTTATATTATATTGGAAACATGCGCATGACCATAAAGTGAGTCTTTCCCAAAGTGAAAGGGTAACAAAAGGATAAACTTGGATAGTTTTAGATATTTCACATAATAACCTTACCAGAAAGGGAGAGATGATTCTTCAACTAATGAATTATATCACACTTAAATTCAAAATGTATTAAGTAAGCTTAATGTCTCTGGGATCCTTCCTGGAGACTCTACTAAATGAAATTCTTGGTTTTTGCTCCAACTCTTGTTCCCACCACAACCTAAACCTAAGAATTAAGCCCTGGTCCCATGGAGAAAGCCAACAGTGAAGGTTTTCCCTGTGGCAACCTACTTCTCCTGAAAACTGTGCAGTGTGGCATCTCCCATAAAACCTTGGGATGTCTCTTTTAGCCCATAAACAGGCTGTCTTGATCCCCCCTCTACACTGGCCTCTACTGCAAAATCAGAATGATACATTAACCAAGCTGCTTATTTTTTGTCCGTAAAGGACGGTTATCTAAAATTAGATGCATACTATCCTAATTAACATGACCACAGTACAGTACAGCCCAGCTCATTAATTTACACTACGAAGTGAGGAGGCAGTGAGGCTGACCTCAAAATTGATTCCTAATTGTGTCCTCTCCCCAGAATATTATGCATAAACAGGCTGTGTCTGGTAAGTAATGCCGTAATTAACACCCACTGCAAGAATGTTCGACTGCTTTATTTGTCTTGCTTAAGTATTGCAGCATTCCCTTGCAGCCTTTTACATTTATGATGCTGACATACATCAGAAAAGGTTCACCAGCTCATTCCCAAAACCATCTGACTTTCAAGTCATGACGTACAGCCTTCCTGTTTTCCTCCTGGTGTCCTTTTTCAGTTAAGTACTTGACAGACCAATGTCATCAGCCCAAATTAATATTCTAAGACGTCATTTGTGTCTTCTGCAATAAATCAATTTCTGCTCCACACCATGCTTCCATAGTTCTCTCACTACATTGGAATCCTGTAATGTCATATCTACATTCACAGAATCTGTGCTAAGTAAAATCAATACAAAATATTTCAGGAAGCAAACTCCAGCCCACAGAAGGTCAGGCTACATTAGACTTTAAAATGCCAAGAGATTCTTCATCATTATTACCAAGACACTATCCCATTTTGACAATGGAATGACACATTAATTCCTTTAGGAATAGTTAACATAAACTTCCAATCTGAGG
Organism: Anolis apletophallus; assembly: GCA_030556195.1. Classification (NCBI taxonomy): domain Eukaryota; kingdom Metazoa; phylum Chordata; class Lepidosauria; order Squamata; family Anolidae; genus Anolis; species Anolis apletophallus. The sequence goes on from JARBWK010000003.1 coordinate 139,853,969, forward strand.
CAGAATGTGGAAAGCTAAAAACAAGCACAAAGGCTGAAAACTAAGGGGCTCCTAAATTCATTTATTTACACAACACAAATACAAAGGAGCATGACTCAGCTAAAGGGAAGCACCATAACTCCTACGGATTCAAAAGAAGATATTCAAGCATATGTGTAGCAACTCACCAAATGGAATCTATGAGGCTTAGGCCCCTTCCACACCGCGGGATAAAATCCCACATTATCTGCTTTGAACTGGAATATATGGCAGTGTAAACTCAGATAACCCAGTTCAAAGCAGATATTGTGGGATTTTCTGCCTTGATATTCTGGGTTATATGGCTGTGTGAAAGGCCCATTATATACTTATATTCAGAAGTAAAATGGGACTAGCTTCATTAAAAATGAGCATGGGATAATATTTATTATTTATATACATCATTTCTACCCCCGCTCTTCTCAACCCCTGAGGGGGGACTCAGAGCGGCCTGACAAAACAGCAACAATTCGATGCCAATACACAATATAAATACAATATAAAACCATAAACATTAAACATTCAGCATTAAAATACAGTTAACATTAACACATAATATACATTCACTTAAGTTAAAAACAGTGTTCCGTCCACAACATGAGCATTGAGCCATATCCATCAACTTCCCATAACAAATCCAATCCAAAGTGCTGAATTGTGCTAATGTGCAAAAGGCTGGTCCCACAGCCAAGATTTCACTTTTTTGAAATAGGCTACTTTTTTAAAAGGCTACAGTGTGCAAACATTACTGGTCCATGCCATTAATCTTTAAAAGCTTAGGGAAAAAATCTTTCAACTAGCCTGAGTCTTTTTTCAATTCACTGACATAGCCACCAAAGGCTAAAAAACCAAATGAATAAAATGGGTTCTTGGTATCTGCAGGGGTTTTGTTCCAGGACGTTCAACAGTACCAACAAACATAGATACAATGGTAAGCCCTGGCCAGCAAGCATGCTGCAAATCATGCATTAGAAATATCTTCTGGTCTTTTGACATTATGTGGGACTGAAAATGGTCAGGAAAAAAATACTGTACGCCGTGTATGGTACTTGAGATCTAAGGCAACAATGCCAAGAAACAATCTTATGGCTGTAGCTGAGGTGGCAAGTGCCAGCCACTAGGGACACATTCTTAGGTCTTGCAAAGTGGGTGGACGACAGACTTATCGGAGGCAAAGGAGAAAGATGCAAGTCCCTATTAGGATAGACCTTAACAGCCAACCTGGGAAAAGGCAACTGTGCTACTACTGTGTAGTGCCAACTTGAAAAATTACACTAAGCTACTATGAAGTGCACATTTAGGCTGAAAGGCAAGCCACTACACTACTGAACAACAAGATCCAGATAGTAAGAACATATCATTATAATCAGCTATGAGAGATGCAATGAATTGTCCTGTAGGAACCCATTATAGAATGAAAGAAATGTGTCCTTTAAGAGACTTGTGGAAAGAAGAACCACATTTGTTTATTTATTTCGGACATTTGTATCCCATCCTATCTTGACCTTTGCAGAGGGACTCAGGGCGGCTAACAACCGGCACACTACGGTGCCCACAACCAAAAACATAAATATAGAATTTAAATAAAAACAGTATAAAAACATTCAAACAGTCAAACAGTCGCCAATTTAAGTCATCATCCTAAAAGCATTCCGTCAAATTCATTAAAGCCGTCACTTTGCCAGCAGGTCAGCCTAGTCTGCAAAGGCCTGATCCCATAGCCAGGATTTCACTTGTTTCCAAAAGGGCAGGAGGGATGGAGCAGATCTCATTTCGCTTGGGACGGAGTTCCACAGCCGAGGTGCCATCACAGAAAAAGCCCTGTCCCTTGTCCCCACCAAACGCGATTGTGATGATGATGGGACAAAGAGCAGGGGCTCCCCGAATGATCTTAGGGTCCTAGGTGGATCGTAGCCAGAGATACATAAACTGGACAAGTAAACTGGACCAGAACTGTTCAGGGCTTTATAGGCCAAAGCCAGCACTTTGAATTGGGATCGGAAGCTAATAGGCAGGCAGTGGAGTTAGCATAGCAAGGGCGTTGTGCGCTCCCTGTACCCCGCACCAGTGAGCAACCTGGCTGCCGAGCGTTGGACTAGTTGGAGCTTCTGGGCAGTCTTCAGAGGCAACACCATGTAGAGTGCATTGCAGTAATCTATTTGGAATGTAACTATATGATCATTTTAAAAATCCAGTAAGCATGAAATAAACTAAAGTTTGGTGTTGCAGTCTGGGGGGAAAAAAACTTTCTCAAGCTCCATAAGAAACGCACTGGCAGGTAATGTGTAACTTTGGCCCATAATATTATTCATCTGAATGTAATTACAGTTTGAGTATCCCTTATCCAGAATTCCAAAATCTGAAATACTATAAAATTTGAAGTGCTCCATACAGTGGTTGAGATAATGACAACTTTGCTTTCTGATGGTTCAAGGTACACAAATTTAGTTTCATGTTTAAAATTATTTCAGGTTTCGTACATAAGGTGTGTATGAAACATAAATGGATTCTATGTCTAGAATTGAGTGGCATCTCCAAAATATCTCATTATGTATGTATATGCAAAAACAAATATTCCCAAAATAGAAAAAAACTGAAATCCAACATACTTTTGGTCCCAAGCACTGTGGATAAGTGGTTCTCAACTCATATTGCCTAATCACCTGAAACTTTACCATGATTTTTATAGTACTGGAAGTATTTTAGCTGTTTTAAGTTATTTTAAGCAATTTGTATATTTAATTCTATTTTAATATTTCTATGCTACTTTTTCTAATTGTTGTGGGCTGCCTTGCATTTCAATTCCAGAGATAAAAGTGGGATACAAATAAATGAAATAATAATGAGAGGGAAGAAGAGGAGGAAGAGGAAGAAACGGTTATTACAGTTATTTATTTATACATAAACCGGTTTCTCAGTACTTTATGGAATAGAAATAATTTTATGGTTGGGGATCACCACAACATGAGAAACTGTATTAAGGGGTCGAGAACCACTGCTATAATGCAAATGCATCCTCAGTTTATTGGCCCATTTAAGCACTGGGTCAGCTGTGCCTGGCTTTTCCTTATTCAGAAGTAATAGAGAAACAGAACTCTGCATCAGCACTAGGAGATGGCTGACATCTCACCCCAAATCTCACAATGACCACTTAAATATGCAATGTCTTATTGACCCTTTTTATAAAGGGGTCAGGGTGTCTCTTCTGCTTTGTGAACCTAAACAAAGACATCAAAAACACTCTGCCAATGACTCAATAATCAAGCTTATTATGATAGTGTGGCCTCTCTAGGCAAGACTCCAAGCACTAGAAGAAGGACCTTTTCATGTTTAGGAACAATCCCTATCCAAACAGTTCTAAGGGAGGAAAACAAAGCTACATTTGAACAAGCCCTAGCTAATCCAGGGCAGGATGCGTTGCAGATGTCCCAGTTTTGTGCGCATGTGTGAGCAGGCAAGGGGAGAAACCTCCCCGAAGAGAAAGATACGTGATTAAAATTGAAAAGTTTAACAGGTTCATTTGTATTCCACAATACTCATTTCAATAGCTGGCAATAACTATGATTCTGAAACTCATTTTCCACTGCACAATGGTACATGTTGTGGGCTGTGTTGGGGCAGGGACTGGAAATTGATCAATCAGCTATTAATGAGGAACCAATCTGTTTTAGGAGCAAATGCCACTTTCAAGAATACAGTAAGAAAGAACTGGTGGCATAGATTTTCTATTTCATAGTACGTTCCAAGAAATCTGTATACCTTTGTAAAACGGAATGTATGTGTGTATGTGTGTATGCGGAGGGCGGAAGGACGGATATGTGGCAGCTATTTGCATAAAGTCCTTTGATTGGACAGCCTCGCCACTCCAAAATTCTAAGGCACCAGACAGAGGGCATTGCTAGCCACTGATTAGCCAGCATCCCAGAATCCAGGCCTCTACATTCAAACAACAGGATTTCTTCCCACTGACGGAAAAAAGCCAGCATCCCAGAATCCAGGCCTCTACATTCAAACAACAGGATTTCTTCCCACTGAGGGAAAAAGCCAGCATCCCAGAATCCAGGCCTCTACATTCCAACAACAGGATTTCTTCCCACCGAGGGGGGAAAAAGCCAGCAACCCAGAATCCAGGCCTCTACATTCAAACAACAGGATTTCTTCCCACTGAGGGGAAAAAAGCCAGCATCCCAGAATCCAGGCCTCTACATTCAAACAACAGGATTTCTTCCCACTGAGGCGAAAAAAGCCAGCAACCCAGAATCCAGGCCTCTACATTCAAACAACAGGATTTCTTCCCACTGAGGGGAAAAAAGCCAGCAACCCAGAATCCAGGCCTCTACATTCAAACAACAGGATTTCTTCCCACTGAGGGAAAAAGCCAGCAACCCAGAATCCAGGCCTCTACATTCAAACAACAGGATTTCTTCCCACTGAGGGGAAAAAAGCCAGCAACCCAGAATCCAGGCCTCTACATTCAAACAACAGGATTTCTTCCCACTGAGGGGGGAAAATGCACCATCAACATTCCCTCCCCACTTGGCTCTGTGAAAACAAAATGGATTCCTGTATTCTCCTCCCCCTCAGCTTTTAGAAAACGGCTGCCTGCCATTCGGCCTTTAAAAGTTACCAATAGCAGGCCATAACATTACAGGCCCCAAAATAGAGTTTAGGGCAGGATGGCCGACGAATGATGGGATTTGCATCCCAATTCACTTCCCAGAAAACATTGTAGCCCCTACAAATCCCTTCTCCCAGATAGGCCCAAAGAGGCATCCATCTTCCCTCTTCAACACAGTGTCAGAGAAAGGCAGCTTCTGACAGGATCTTTAGAACAGGCACTGTCACTCTACAAGGTAAGGCCCTACTTCACTCAAAAGACACAAGAGAAAACAATAAATACCTTTCTCTAATGCCTTTTAATGCTTATATAAATAATTCTGGCCCAAAGGCCCCTCACCCAGCCTCATTGGACCTTACTGCTAATTCCATGCAGGCCTTTTCCATTTTTTTTACTCCTTTCTGTTTTACACCGGTATACTTTCACAGGCCAGGGCAGATATGTGGCAGCCACTTTCACAGGCCAGGGCGGATATGTGGCAGCCACTTTCACAGGCCACAGCGACCAGCGCGGGTGATGGACCTGCACCAAACTTGGTACACATAACCCCCCTATGACATGACCCACGTATTATGGGATTTGTAGTACTTTCCAAGACTTTGGTTCCCACAGACCACTGAGGCCACCAAAAAGGACCAATAGAGACCACACTCAGCACACACAGCCCCTATGACCCACTCTACATCCTGGTGCAGTTCGGAGGAGGGTGGGCCATGGATGATGGGACTTGAAGTGCCTCTACTCACTTCCCAAGTCCGCTGCAACCCTCATCCAATCACTGATCGAGACAAACTTGGCATACATAACCCCCATGACTGCCTTCATGTCCTGGTGAGGTTTGGGGGAGGACTGACAATGGATGATGGGATTTGTAGTACTTTTACACCCCTCTGTTCCCACAGACCACTGTGGCCCCAACAAACACCGAGAAAGTCCACACTTGGCACACAGAGCCCCAGTGACCCACTCTACAGCCTACTGAAGTTTGGAGGGGACAGAACATGGATGATGGGACTTGCAGTACCTTCCCTCACTTCCCAATCCTGCTACAAACCTAATCCAATGACTGATCAACACCAAATCTGGCACACAGAGCCCTCATGACCCACTCTACAGCCTGGTGCAGTTTACTGTGAGACGGACCACGGATGATGGGACTTGAAGTACCTTCACTCACTTCCGAAAAACAATGCATCCCTCATCCATTCACCAATACAGACCAAACTTAGCACACAGAGCCTCCATGACCCAATCTACATCCTACTACACTTTGGGGGGGACGGGACACACAGAGATGATGGGACTTGCACTACCTTCAGTAATTTCATGATACCACTGCAACTCCCAATAATGATGGATCAAGACTAAACTTGGCACACAGAGCCCCCATGACCCACTCTACATCCTGCTGCACTTCTCAAATGACCCGGGCAGGGCCGGGTCCCCAAGCTAGTCTTAAAATAAAATTTGAATTGTTCCATAACCAATGCTCTGGATTATACTTACATGTGTTCATTGTACTGTGTCAAATGGAAATCCCTGGAATGTAGCAATTCCTCCCAAGTTAATTCCAAGTTAAGCAAGACACCATCGAAAAAGAATCCCTGGAATTTAGGAAGAAAAAATCTGCTCTCTTTCTTCCACTCCCTATGCTTTTGCATGGAGACCCTTCCAGTCTGGGGCAAAATGTATACAATTCTAAACAGGTAAGAAGCTCACTCTATTACACTGGGGAAAACTTTAAAATAAGAAGTTTGTTGTGCTGAAGCCACAGTTTACATTCGTTGCATTGTTGAGACAATGCAATTTGTTGCATTGTTGAGACAAGTAGAAAATGCCCCAAGCAACCTAGAAGAGTGACTTCAGGTTAGTGGAGACAGGGGAGTTGCACATGCAAGCCTTCCAATTTTAAGAAGAAAACTTCTTTTAGGATTTAGGAGGCCAAGTACACAACTGTGCATGCAAGCAAATGTCAGCCATTTGATTCAATATAAAGCACACAAAAAGAGAACACATATGCCTCTACAACTACTACAATCTTATCAAAGTACTACATATTACTACCACTAAAAGTACATGCACATTCTACCACCTTTCCAAGATTAGAAGAGGGTCATACAAATGGGGTACTCATATAATCAGAAACAGCAATAGCTCTAGCACAGCAGGACAGCAGCTATGCAGAATCACAGAGTGAGAAGGTACCATAAGAGCCATCTAACCCAATCTCCTGTCATGCAGAAATGCAAAACTAAAACACTCTCAAAAGATGCCCAGCTACAGCTGGGCTCCTTCCACTACCCTGGAGCAACGAAACTGTGAATACAAAGCAACTGGTAGGAAAAGCACTAAACAAAACCTTAGCAGACAATTTAAAAACCATATAGGAACTGCAAGCATGTTGTAGAATGAGAACAGAAGTTGTTAACACAACCTCGTCATCCGCAATGGCAATGGTATGGGACAATGGGAGAGTTCTAGTACAGGAACATTTGGAGGATCACACATTTCCCACCCCCATTCCATAAATTCCTTGCCCCACCGGCACGACCACAGCTCATATACACACTTTAGTAGGTGGATTTGCTATTGTGTTTTTAACTGTCTTATTGTGTTTCACGGTTTTTATGTACAGTATGTGAGTCGCCCTGAGCCTACGGGAAAGGGCGACTAAGAAGTCCAACTAATAAATAAATACATACATAAATAGTCCCTATACAAGGGCCCTTCCATGAAGCCCTATATCCTAGAATATCAAGGCAGAAAATCCCACAATATCTACTTTGAACTGGGTTATCTGTGTCCATACTCAGATAATGTGGGATTTTCTTCCTGGATATTCTGGGATATAGGGCTGTGTGGAAGGGCCCCAGTAGTTCCAAATCTTTAGTCCTCCGGGTGTTTTGGACTTCAGCTCTCACAATTCCTAACATTTGGTAAGATGGCTGGGATTTCTGGGAACTGAAAGCCAAAACACTTGGAGGACCAATGTTGGGAACCACTGCCCTATGTTCTCCATTAGTCCCATAAGGGCCTTTTGCCTACTTCTGATCTCCAATTTTCATATCCATTTTTTTCAACTCAATACATATGAGAACTGTTCAGCTGTGGAACCCTTTGTCCCATAGTGTGGTGGAGGCCCCTTCTTTGGAAGCCCTTAAACAGAGGCTGGATGGCCATCTGAATTCAATTTTCCTGCTTTTTGGCAGGGGGTTGTACTGGATGGCCCATGAGGTCTCTTCCAACTCTAGGATTCTATGATTCTGTGATCTCTGCACTCCTTCCTTCAATCACCTGCGACTTGGTATTCCCAATCCCTGGGTCTATTGCCTTTTTATATCCACACCAGTACTGCTGTTCTTTCTGATCATTCTCTATGGTGGATAATCCTAATTACCATGTTTCTTGCTGCAACTAATTTTCAAATGTCTATGATTAGCCTGGCATGCAGTTAAAATTTACATAGCTATGACCCATAGCATTCCAACATTGGCCAAGGACAAAACCTTCAGCCAACTAAAATACCTTTGAGATGATAAATAACAATCCAAATGCCTCAACAAAATGTTTTCTTGATTACCACAATATAATTCTGATCCAAGATTTTCCAAGAACTCCATTAATACTTTTCAACTACTGGGGTTACTCCAACAAAAACATGTTTGGAACATAAGCTTAATGATGACAGACAACTCTTTTCAGCAGCTACCTAAAAATTTGTGTACCCCAGTTCTAACAATTAAAAAATATACATTTTTTCTGCAGGAGTTCACTACTTTCAAAGGGAAAGCTGTTTGTGAAACTTCCCCCATGTCTCACAACTGCCAGAATGTTTACAATAGGGAAATATTAAACAAGCAGTTTTTATTATTTAATTAATCAAAACACACTAAAGTCAAAGGTTGGCAGCAAATGAAACAATATCATATTGAGCTAGAATAATGATTCAAGTACCATGAGTTTAAACCGAATGAGTCAGAAATTAAGAACAGAGGTAAGGAAAATATTGTAGGAGCTAAGGCATCATATCAGCATAAGGAGGTGTTGTATTATAGTGCAAAATAGGAGATAGCATAATCTGGTGATTCTGAGTCAGAAAAGGGTTTTTATATGTAGGTACATAAGAACATAAGAACATAAGGTATTTGTATGCTGACCTGAATATAATCTTAATTTGCCTTTCCACCATTCCTACCACAAACTTAATAAAACTATAATGCAATGCTAGGTAAGAGAAAATATAACCCAACAACTGTTGTTGTTTTTTTAAGTTTCCAAGTTTCCAACCACCTCCAAAATCCCTGGCTGAAATGATACTTTTCATCAAGTCTATGAAAAGATCTTATAAGTCCCATCAAACCTGTGAGGAAGGATAAGAAAAGGCTTCCAGTTTTCTTTCTAAACTTACTTCCTTTCTTCCAATTCCCTCTCTTTCACACACACACACACACACACACACACACACACAAACGTACATGCATGTAGATTTCTGGTTCTTACTAGAATTGGTCAATACTTCAAATCTATCTCTGGAGACGCAACTGATTTCATAAGGTCCATTCCCACTACACAATTACAATGCTATTTTAATTGCCATGACAATATTTTATGGAATGCTGGGATAACTGGAGTTCCCTAGCTGAAAATACGATGAAAAATGAAGTTATTCATTCCTGGATCCTACACCAGCTATTGCAATCATTTTCTCTGATGACCATTTGAGGGTTCATATAACCTTGGACTTGGGTTACAAATTAATACAATTTGACACCACTTTGATTGTCACAGTTCAATGCTACAGAATCATGGGAGTAGTGATTTAATGAGGCTCCAGTACTCTTTGTCCAAGGAGAGTAAAACTCCCATGATTCCATCACACAGAGTCATGGCAAGTAAAGTGGTGTCAAATCGCTTTAAATCTACAGTGTAGATACACCTTTTGTCCACTGCTAGATAGATTAGTATTCTCTGTTCCAATTAAAAAGAGATGTATTGTTATACAACAGGGTTGAGGTAGCACCACGTCTATTTTGGAAAGTTGTAGAAGTACTGTATCACCAGTGGCTTTCACAGACGGAGTAGGCTGATAGAGTGGGGAAGTAATCCTTTCTCTGTGTCTTCCATATAAATTCCTCTCGTCAGTCTTCCTCTCTCAGCTCCCCCTTTTTATCTTTCTTAATTTCCCAACATTCTCCATCTCTACTCCTCTTTTAATCTCTGCCCCACCACAGGTCTGCTTTCTCAACCTTATGTTTTGTACTGTGCTATTTCTGTTTCCTCACCAACAAGAGTACTTTTAGCCTGATTTCTAAGTTATCTTTCTCTCTTTTCACTTATGTCACATTTGGGGGGCTGGGTAGCTAATATAACACAGAAAAATATACATGTATCAGTTGTGGAACCAGCTTATAGTTCTAAAAGTTATTTTAGTACAAGATTGGGAACTCTTTCTGTACAAGACTGGGAATATTTCACTTTTAGAATGTTCTTCTCAAAGAAAATTCTGCTTCCTTCCTTTATGCTGTACCTCTTCCCCAATGAGAAATGTGACTCCACATGCATGTGTGTGTGTGTGTGTGTGTGTGTGTGTGCACATGCACACATATAGCTATCAATTCAATTAATTTCTAGGGTTTTCTTAGGAATACTCAGATGTGAGTTTGCCAGCTTATTTCTATGCCATCTGGTATTCATTGGTGGTGCATCATCCAAGTACTAACCATGGCTCATCTTGCTTAACTTCCAAGAACAGACGGAATATGGTACCTTTGGGCATTGGTGGCCCTGTAAACCTTCTTCTTTCTGGCCATGCAGGTGCCTCATTCTGATAAAGGTGCATAAAGGCACCAGATTTTGTTTGATCTCAGTGGGGTCTTCCATCCATTCAGACCTCTCCACTGGATGGAAGGAATCCAATGAATGCCATGTGCTAGAGTCTGGTAAAACTAACTCTAAATATTATTTGCCTAAGAAAACCCTATGAAATTCATGTGGTTTCTTCTTGAACATACATATACACCCACACACAGATCTAGCTATACACAAGTCTACAAGCACAGAAGAGGATTCAAGTATGTTTTAATCCAATGTAAGTGCTTTTTGCTTTGATTGTGGGAGAGTTAACAAGAGTTCATAATATTATAATGACACCACATTTACTTTGGAAACCTGTGGTAGCATTATCTTACAACCTGTGAAGAGCCATAGCTCAGTGGCAAAGGATCTCTTCATTTGAATTGATTGAAACTTTGGGAAGCTACTACAATCCTGCACTAGCTAGATTCATGGCCTGGCTCAGTATAGAGCAGCTTCCCGTATTCCTGGTGTTAGTCGTCACTCAAATTCTAGAGCACATGGTCATGTAAACTCTGAGCTCACTCTAGCGGGATGCCAGCTGTTGTTAAAAACTACTGCGGCAAAAAAAATGTTCTTTCCTAAAAGATCTGACGTTATGGTAGCTAAATATAGAGGAGATGGGAAAATTCCCATACTCCCATGACTTTTGCTGATACTTTTTGCTATTCATGGTTTGTCAAGTGATTATTCAAAGCTAAATAATTTAGGTACATTAATCTCTGAAGTAGTATTATTTTCTCATGGAATATTAACAGGACTCTTCACCCAAAGTTGCAAAGTATTTGTGAAGTTCCTAAGTACATCTACACCAGGGGTGCTCATTAGGTAGATTGAGATCTACTGGTAGATCTCGAAGGGCGTCCTGGTAGATCTCAAAGGGCATCCTGGTAGATCCCAGGCAGATCACAGGCACAGTGTGTATGGCTCCCATGCCATTTGTGAGGAATGCTCAGGGGCTTATTATACTCACATTTAGTTGAATTCAGTCTTAAAATGTATTATATGGATCTCACTGAAATAAATTTCCAAATATTTTGCTTTTATGGCTCTCTGAGTAGTGGGTAGGTAGATCTTTGGGACTTGGTTGTTTTATAAGTAGCTCGCATGCTGGAAAAGTGTGAGCACCCCTGATCTACACACTATAGAATGAATGCAGATTGAAACCACTTCAACTGGCATGGCTTAATCCTGTGGGATCATGGGAGTTGTAGCTTAACAAGATTTTTAGCCTTCTTTACCAAAGAGTGCTGGTATCTATAACTCTCAGGATTCCACAAACTTAAGCCATGGTAGTTAAAGTGGTCTCAAACCACATTCATTCCAAGATGTAGATGCAGCCCCTGCCATTCCATTACTTCCTTGCCCCATTAAAGCTGGAGTAGATTTGTGAGGTGAGCTTGGGAGACAGGGCTGAGTTGCCAATTGTATCCCTGGATGGATATCACTAGATGCAGCCCACAACATTTAACAGAAAATAACCTCTCCTTAAATCTCTTCTACATTTCTTTTCTGTTTACCCAACCAACCACTTCATCACACTAGAGGAAAAAATCCACTTAAAATCTGGTTTCTGCCTCCTGCAGAATTCTGGGGTTTGTAGTTTTGTGAGGCTGTTAAAAGCTTCTCCCTAAACTACAATCACCAGAATTCTACAGGAGGCAGAAACCAGATTTTATGTGGCTTTTTTCTCTAGTGTGATGAGGCCCTGAACTGCTGAAGTACAGAAACAGGGCATGCCAATTCTATCCCATTCTCTTTCCCTATACAAAGCAGAGATGGGGGGAGGGGGGCTGAAGGCCCCCAGAGGTTTTGGGTTTTGGTTCCACCACTGCAGCCTGGGCGGCCAATGCTAAAGGATTGTGAGAGCTTTGGTCCAAAACCTCAATGAGGCCAAAGGTTCCCAGGCCCTCTTATAAAGAGAGGATGTGTGCATTGACTCTAAGGACTCATTCATATGATTAATCTGGCCCACTGAGACCATGGGTTTTTGTGGTTCTGAGCTGTTTCTGGGATGTACTGAAGGAACTATGTGTGCCCAATTCAGTAGTCATGATCTAAATTTACCATGCCAATGGTCAACACTTTTTCAGCAGTTGGTCAGGAGACATAGTCTAGACGCTCAGCTGTGTACGCACTGTACCGGCTACACAAAAGGCCCTATTGCCCATCAAAAACCAGAGCATGGATCTGCCTGTCCCATAAATCATTAGGCAGTGTTCTATGCATGGGCCTCAAGGACATGTCAAATATTCTGAAAACTAAAATAGAAAAATGAATTAACTGATTCTGAATACAGCTTTATCCTCCTGGCATAATGCCCTGGGTGTGACTTCCTGCCAAGTCACCTATCATTGAAACAACTATTTGCCTTTGTTTACAGCACTTAGGTGCAACTGGCTCAGGCAGCTGCCAAATGTATGAGCTGATTCCTATCTTCAGAACCAAGGAAACTGGAAACAACGCAAAGCGTAACAAAATGCTCTGACTCCCTCTTCCACAACTAGTAGCAATTCATACCCATGGAACGGGCACACGGGATTTCACCTATCCACACCTAACAAAATATGTCCTCTACCTACAGGAATTTTGTAAGTCCTCCAGGAGCTTCCCTGGTTTGCTTCTGCAGGAGGTTGTTATAGAGTTGTCCTGGAGATCATCACAAATTCCTAGGGAGAATACCTTTCTAGGAATGCTGTAGATCCTCCAGGGCAATTCTATAGTAACCCCTGACAGAAGGCATTCATTTCAATAGGGTTTGCTGTTATCTACATTTTCCTCTTTCCATAGTAAGTTCAGAATGGATCCCTTGGTGGATACAGAGTCCATACTGTATGCCATTCTAGCTTTTATGAGGTTTACTTATGAAGTACAAAAAGGAAAGCACAGAATTAGTAACGTTTTGCCTGCTTGGACAAATACACTAGAAGACTGTATTTCAAGTCTGTCTCCTTACTAAATTTTCCGTTACCAATCTTGGAGTCCACAGTTTAACTCTGCATTGGACTGTGAGGTTCCCCACACTCTGTCGCATATTTCTGGGCATAGTTTTCCAAATCAAGCATGTTTATATTTATTTCCCGTTGACATGACTATATCACACCTTTGCATATGTTTCAAATGTATGAATTCTTCATGGACATTTTGACATTTCCCCCAGTTTTTAAATGCACTTTCTGATTTGCAAATTGCATTGCAACCTGGGAAATCTATGGGGTTCTAATTGCAAATTGTGGCAGAATCTGTGTTCGGTTCTGAGATCTGTAAACTAAGCAATTTCACATGAAAATGTGACCTCAATGAATTTCTCATCTATCTCTCGATGAAAATAACACAAATGATGAGTTTTATGGTTTGATAGTTTTATGATATTTATATGTTTTAATTGTCTATTGCTTTGATGTATTGTGTTTTATGTTGTGGAATATGCGGCATTAAATATTGCCATTTTGTGCACAACTCAGAGTCCCCTGCAAGGGTGAGAAGAGTATAATAGAAACAAAGTAAATAAATAAATATTGTCTCTAAACATGAAAGAACTTAAATACCCTTAAGGAACCACATCCCATGTGATCTTAAAAGTTCAGAAGGGTCAGCCCTGGCTAGTACTTGTATGAGGGCCACCAATGAATGGTAAGTGCTATAAGGCAGTGTTTCCCAACCGGTGTTCCGCGGCACACTAGTGTTTCGTGAGCGATCACCTGGCGTGCCGCGGAAAAACCTCTCTTCCCCCCTTTCTTCCCCCTCCTGCCGAACTTGGGGAGGTGGAAAGAGCAACCTCAGCCTTGGAGCATGCGCATGCATGCGGAGGAAAGGAGGGAAGGGGATCCTGGAAGAGGGATGCGCGGCTGAGCCTGTGCACGTGTATGTCCCCCTTTCCTCCTCCCCCCCCCCCGCACATACTTCCGTTTGTCTTCCTCCTCATGCTGCACGCCTTTCGCCTTCCTTTGGGGGATTTTGTGCACAAGTAGGTAATGGAAAAAGCAGGGGGAACTATAAATTCCAGCAACTACAACTCCCAAATGTCAAGGTCTATTTTTCCCAAACTCCATCTGTGTTCACATTTGGGCATATTGAGTATTCATGCCAAGTTTGGTCCTGATCCAATATTGTTTGAGTCCAGAGTGCTCTCTGGATGTAGGTGAACTACAACTCCAAAACTCAAGGTCAATGCCCACCAAACTATATGTATTACTGTGTTAGAGTGCCATTTTGTGTCATTTTGGTTGGTGGTGTGCCCCAGGATTTTGTAAATGTAAAAAATGTGCTGCGGCTCAAAAAAGGTTGGAAACACTGCTATAAGGTATGCTTCAGAGGAACTGGGAAAGCCACATTCTGAGTGTCCTTCACCTAAGAAACCCCCGTGAATCAAGATGAGTCAACAGGTGACTTGAAGGCGCACAGCTACATCTCTGAACATGTAAAGATAGCATGTATAGTCAAGTGGCCTTCCAGATATTGTTGAAACCCAGTCTGCAGCACTCTTCAGCACTAGCTACACTGTTCAGATCTGGTAGGCTGTAATCCTGGCATGGGCCAACTTCAGCCCTCGCTCCAGCTTAAGCAGCTGAGAGGGAAAATGAAAGGGCTTGAGGCTATTAGGAATTGAAGTCCAAAACACCTGGAGGGAGGGCCGAAGTTGCCCATGCCAGCTGTAGTCCAACAAATGAATAGGAGAAACGTCCTACTTCTGACCCGCCAAGTGCAAAGAAAAAATATGCAGTACACACTTGCATTTCTAGAAATAGCACCAGAGATGCCTCTCAGAGGACAACGGTACAGAAGGGGAAAGGATGCCAATTATAACTGTACATTTTGTCCAGCTTGAAGGAATTTTTTCACACGTCACTCTCTGGTTATAAGAACAGAAAAGAAAAAATGGAAGCATACTAGGTTTCACTAAACTGAGAAACAAAATATTTTCCATAAATTATAGTTTTCAGGTGAACATAATTTCAGATGTATGCTGAAAAGAGAAACAAAGTCTCCTGTCATCTTGAGATATCTGCCATAATGCTAGGACTGGCTGCAGCTCTGAACTGAATGAGTTCGCAGAGGAAAACCTAAACAGTCCAGTTTAAATTACAAAACTGCAGGTTGTGCAGAAATTAGGAAATGCTTTAAAATTCCAAACCGTCCCTTATGGATATCCAAGATATTGACACCTTTACTTCCTGATTGTTCAAAGTGCACAAACTTTGTTTCATGCACAAAAAGAATGCTAAAATATTGTGTATAAGGCATATGAAAAGGTAAAGATTTCCCGTTTACATTAAGTCTAGTCATGTCTGATTCTGGGAGGTGGTGCTCATCTTCATTTCTAAGCTGAAGAGCTGGCGTTGTCCGTAGACACCTCCAAGGTCATGTGGCTGGCATGACTGCATGGGGTGCCATTACCTCCCTGCTGAAGCGGTACTTATTGATCTACTCACATTTGCATGTTTTCGAACTACTAGGTTGGCAGAAGTTGGGGCTAACAGTGGGAGCTCACCCCACTCCCCGGATTCAAAGTGCCAACTTTTCAGTCAGCAAGTTCAGCAGCTCAGTGGTTTAAACCACTGCACCACCGGCGCACAGCATAAGGTGTATCATATGAAACAATAATGAATTTGATGCTGAGGCTTGTGCCCCATCTCCACTATAGATATGTAAATATTCCAAAATGAGGAAAGGGGGCAACATTGTAGACACTTCCGGTGCAAAGCCTCACAGATAAGGGAGGCCGATCCAGAGATTATACTCCAATGGCTTCCACTGCTACTATCTCGGGAAGGGGTGGGAAGTGCTGAAGGAAGGGGACTCCCCTTCCTCTTCAGTATCTCTCATCAGCAGTCAAGGAAGTGGCTTGCCTCCCTTGGCCCTGCTGTGCTGACAGGGAAGAAATACTGGGTGCATCTACACCAAGTGTCTCCAAACCGCAGCTGTTTGAGCCTCCAACTCCCGGAAGCCTGGGCCAGCTTGTTTAATTGCCAAGAACTGTGGGAGCTGGTGCCCTAAACAGCTGGAGGGCTTCCTGATTTCCACTGTAGAAATAATACAGTTTGAGATCGCTTTAACAGTTCTGGCTCAATGATATGCAATCATGAGAGTCGTAGGGCCCTTCCAGACAGACCCTATATCCCAGGATCTGCATCCAGGTTTTCTGCTTTAAACTGGATTATATGAGTCATCACTACCAGATAATCTGGGACAAAGAGAAAACCTGGGATCACATCCTGGGATATAGGGCCTGCCTGGTTTCCTCGCCAAAGTGCAACTCCACAGGAAGTCCAGAGCAGTTCAAGCAGCATGAATCTGCACTCATAACGGCAAATTCTTGTAAAACTACAACTCCCAGGATTCCCTCGTGCACTCCTGGTACAGTGTAAAGACACCCCTTCCACTACAGGCAGCCCCCAAGTGACAAACAAGAGAGGTTCTGCGTGCTTGTTCTTAAGTTGAATTTGTATCTTAAAATGTAACTATCCAGCTATGTATATTATGCAAGCTTTGAATGGCCTGAGCCCCTGGTGGCATAGCGGGTTAAATCACTAAGCTGCTGAACTTTCAGTAAAGGTTGGAGCTTCAAATCTGGGGAGCAGGGTGAGCTCCTGCTGTTAGCCCCAGCTTCTGCCAACCTAGCAATTCGAAAACATACAAATGTGAGTAGATCAATAGGTACTGCTTTGACAGGAAGGTAATGGTGCTCCAGGCAGACATGCTGGCTGCAAGACCTTGGAGGCGTCTACAGACAACACCGGCTCTTCAGCTTAGAAAAGATGAACACCAACCCAACTGCTTGTTGCTGACTCGCTGTTTTGTGGATTTCAAAAAATATTAATTTAAAATATATATAATGGTATTTTTGCTGTTTTGTGGGGTTTTGCCGCAGCCGCCGCTCTCCAAGGCTTTCCCTCCTCAGTCCCCCCTCCCTCCCTCCAGCCTTGAAGGGGCTTTCAACTAGTGTGGTTGTAGGTTTTTTCGGGCTATATGGGCATGTTCTAGAGGCCTTCTCTCCTGACGTTTCGTCTGCATCTATGGCAATCATCCTCAGAGGTTGTAAGGCTTGGCCTCAGGCCCCATTGAAGCGGCTGAGGGGGAAAAGGATGGGACCTGAGGCCAGACCCCACAACCTCTGAGAATGCTTGCCATAGATGCAGGCGAAACGTCAGGAGAGAATGCTTCTGGAACATGGTTGTGAGTTAGTTACTACAGTAGTGTTCCCCCGCTACTTCGAGGTTCGCTTATTGCTTACTCGCTGTTTCGCGGATTTTAAAAAATATTAATTTAAAATATATATCGTGGTATTTTCACTGTTTTGTGGGGTTTTGTCGCTGCCGCTGTCGCTCTCCAAGGCGCTTTCCCTCCTCAGTCCTCCCTCCAGCCTTGAAGGGCCTTTCCTTTCCTTTCCTTCACTTTATTTTAAGTTTATAAAGACTTAACATAGTGTATAGGGTTCCCATATGTCCCTTATTCTGGCCCTAAAATTTGTGTCCCTTATTTTCAGGCCCTGTCCCTTATTTTTGATTAGCAGGACAGGACTGGGCGGGATTGACCAGAGGAAGGTGTGCAGTGCGGTTTCCGTTGCAGGGCAGCCTGCGTCCCCGTTGGAAGGAAGAGGCGATACAGGACTTTTTCAAAGTACAGTAGACTAATTAACTGTTACCCAAGGGGAATGTTGGATCATGTTGGATAAAGATAGTTTCTGGTTGCTTGAGAGTTATTCTTAAAATAGGCCTAGCTGTGCATCCCAATACTATACAATGCCATGTATCCCATACTATACTATACCATTAACTATTGACATAATAATAATCATGAAGATGTACTGTCTTATAAAATTTATTTTATTTTAATGTTTAGACAGTGCACTTTTAAAGTCAGCAAAGTCAAGGACTAAATACAGATGGAGAAAATTAGGTAGTTCTGATAATGTTTTTTTCTGCATGACAAAGCATGCAGAAACATACCATGT
Organism: Anolis apletophallus; assembly: GCA_030556195.1. Classification (NCBI taxonomy): domain Eukaryota; kingdom Metazoa; phylum Chordata; class Lepidosauria; order Squamata; family Anolidae; genus Anolis; species Anolis apletophallus. Next base: position 139,872,412 of record JARBWK010000003.1, read on the forward strand.
CCTGTTAAGAGGGTGTAAGTCAGTAAGTCTTATTCTTATTCTGTAAAACTATTTCTACCTAATGTTTGAGTTTCAAGTTTTTAATGAAGTGTCCCTTATTTTAGTGAAAAATCCCATAAATGTCCCTTATTTCTTATATCAAAAATAGCAACCCAAATAGTGTATAACTACTAAAATAATGTATAAATATTTAAATAGAGCGCCCCCACATTGCTGTTTTCCACTGATTGCGGGAGGTCCTGGAACAGGCCTGGGCAAACTCTGGCCCTCAGGTGTTTTGGACTTCAACTCCCACAATTCCTAACAGCCGGTAGGCTGTTAGGAATGGTGGGAGTTGAAGTCCAAAACACCTGGAGGCCAGAGTTTGCCCAGGCCTGTCCTGAACCTCACCCCAGCAACAAGTGAGGGAACACTGTATGTACATTGATGCCTCCCACTTCCTGTTGTCTCCGCCCCGTTCTGAACTGCGAGTCGTTTGCAAGTGGGATGTTTGCAACTCGGGGATTCCCCAGCATGGAGGGAGAGCTGCCAACGCGCGTTCGTCCTCCAGTGGAGACGCAAGGAGGGAGGGAGGGAGGGAGGGAGGGAGGGAGGGAGGGAGGGAGGGAGGAAGGAAGGAAGGGAAGGAAGGAGGGAAGGAAGGAAGGGAAGGAAGGAAGGGAAGGAGGGAGCCGCCCGCCCGCCGCCGGCACCCTCGAGGCGCGCGCCGGCCTTCCGGGACTTAAAGGGTCCCCGCTCTGCTCGCGGGACACTTGTTGCATCGCTCCCGCCTCCGCCGCTTCTGCCGCCCGGCGCCTGGCCGAGGAGGAGAGGCCCCGCCCCTCGGGAGGGGGGGGAGCGGAACGGGGAGGAGCGCGCCGGCCGCGCGCCCGTAAACACCCGCAGCAGCAGCAGCAGCAGCAGCGCCCACGTTTGGCCAGAGGCAAGCCCTGCGGCAGAGCGCCCCCTGCTGGCCCAGCCCTGGAAGAGTTTCGCCCAATGGCATGGCTTCCTTCCTCAACGAGACCGCAGTGGTCCTCAACTAGGGTTCCCATATGTCCCTTATTCTAAGGGACGTCCCTTATTTTGGCCCTAAAATTTGTGTCCCTTATTTTCAGGCCCTGTCCCTTATTTCTGACTAGCAGGACAGGACTGGGCGGGGTTGACCAGAGGAAGCTGTGCGCTGTGGGTTCCACGGCAATGCCTGCCCGGGGAGTCCCACTCGCAGGGCAGCCTGCGTCCCCGTTGGAAGGAAGAGGCGATACAGGACTTTTTCAAAGTACAGTAGACTAATTAACCGTTACCCAAGGGGAATGTTGGCCCATGTTGGATAAAGATAGTTTCTGGTTGCTTGAGAGTTACTCTTAAAATAGGCCTAGCTGTGCATCCCAATACTATACAATGCTGTGCATCCCATACTATACTATACCATTAACTATTGACATAATAATCATGAAGATGTACTGTCTTATAAAATTTATTTTATTTTAATGTTAAGACAGTGCACTTTTAAAGTCAGCAAAGTCAAGTACTAAATACAGATGGAGACAATAAGGAAGTTCTAATAATGTTTTTTCTGCATGACAAAGCATGCAGAAACATACCATGTCCTGTTAAGAGGGTGTAAGTCGGGTTTTTTGTGAGTTTCAATCATTATCTTATTCTGTTAATAAAACTATTTCTACCTAATGTTTGAGTTTCAAGTTTTTAATGAAGTGTCCCTTATTTTTGTGAAAAATCCCGTAAATGTCCCTTATTTCTTATATCAAAAATGGCAACCCTATCCTCAACCTTCCTGATGCCGCCACCCCTTCATACAGTTCCTCATGTTGTAGTGATCCCCAACCAGAACATTGTTTTCGTTGCTACTTCAGAACTGTAATTTTGCTACTGTTATGAATCATAATGTAAATATCTGATATGCAGGATGTCTTTTCATTCACTAGACCAGTGTTTTTCAACCTTTTTTGAGCCGCGGCACATTTTTTACATTTACAAATCCTGGGTCACACCACCAACCAAAATGACACAAAATGACACTCTAACACAGTCATACATATAGTTAATATGTTTTAAAATGTATTTATACACTCGGTGTGAAACCTGGGCCTGTTTCGATGAACACAACATATATATGACTTCCCCTCACATATTTGTCCATGGCTATCATGTCTTCTCTCAGCCTTCTCTTCTTCAGGCTAAACATGCCCAGCTCTTCAAGCCACTCCTCATAGAGCTTGTTCTCCAGACCTTTGTGAAATTTCACCCTGAGTGAAACTTGCTTCCAGTTAACTATGGATGTCATGAAGCTGTTATCAACAGTTCCTTTGGGGGGGGGGCTACTCTCGAAAAATCCAGTAAAATAGTAAAACAAACAAACAACATTTCCAAGCGGAGAGCCTCAATTTGTTTCTTGGAAACCTGTCAGGGGGCTGCTAGGAGGGGGAAGAGTGCCAATTTCCCATGGCACACTGGTTGGAAACACTGCACTAGACCACATTTGGCACAAATACCCAAAACGCCTGAATTTGAATACTGGTGGGGTTGGCGGAGGAATTGATTTTGTCATTTGGGAGTTGTAGTTGCTGGGATTTATAGTTCACCAATCAAAGAGCATTCTGAACTCCATCAATGATGGAATTCAACCAAACTTGGCACACAGAACTCACATGACCAACAGAAAATACTGGAAGGGTTTGGTGGGCACTGACCTTGAGTTTTGGAGTTGTAGTTCACCTACATCCAGAGAGCACTGTGGACTCAATGATAGATCTAGACCAAACTTGGCACAAATAGCCTACACAATATGCCCAAATGTGAACACTGGTGGATTTTGGGGAAAATAGACCTCGACATTTGGGAATTGTAGTTGCTGGGATTTATAGCTCACCTACAATCAAAGAGAATTCTTAACCCCACCAAGGATGGAATTGGGCCAAACTTCCCCACAGAACTCCCATGACAAACAGAAAATACTGTGTTTTCTGGTGGTCTTTGGTGAACCACAGTCCTGGATCATTCTGGGTCCTTGTTTTAGAGGTTGTTTCATCCTACTCAAACACCGATTTATCCACTAGACCAGTGTTTCTCAACCTTTTTTGAGCCGAGGCACATTTTTTACATTTACAAAATCCAGGGGCACACCACCAACCAAAATGACACAAAATGTTTTATGGCGTTTCGGCACCTCTTTTACACAACAAGCTGCATGTGCAGGGGACAAAGAGTAGGCAAAATAATAATAATATAATGAAACTAGCAATATGCACAATTACAAAAGTTTTATAAAGTTAATGTATCAATATAGTGAATTTAAAAAACGGAGTACAGTTTGGCACCCAGATGATGTTGGCACCTCCATGGGAGAAAAAGGAAAAATCTTCCCTTACCCCGTTGGATTAGGCTCTGTACTGGATAATCTGCAATATATAGAAGTTCAATATATAGGAGTTATCCACAAACAGAGGGCAGCATGTGAAGCAGGAGAGGAGCGCAAGTGGGCAGTTCCAAAAGTTATCCACAAGTGGGCGGCTCCAAAATGACACGGCGTCATTTTGGAGCCGCCCATTGGGCTCCTCTGCTCCTTTGCATGCTGCCGTGTTCGGGGAGAGGAGCCCAGTGGGCAGTTCCAAAATGACACGGCGTCATTTTGGAGCTGCCCATTGGGCTCCTCTCCTCCTTTGCATGCTGCGTAACGGATTTCCCTCGCAGCAGGGGGCGTCTGCAGACAGAGCCTATTACCAACGGGGTAAGGGAAGATTTTTTTCTCCCATGGAGGAGGACAAAATAATAGCGGTGGCAAAGGAGGGGGAAGGAAGGGGGCAAAAGTTTTTCTGGAGGCACACCTGGAGCTCTGCAAAGGCACAGGAGTGTGCCTAGGCACACTGGTTGAAAAAGACTGCACTAGACTACAACAACATGAAGCCTTCTCGATTTTACTCTTAAAACTGTGCATCCTAAGGGTTTAAATGATTCTATTTCATTTCAATGTTTCATGTGGGCCAGTACATGCATCTTTAAACAGGTTCTTCTCATGAGTAACTTGCAATTGATGACTGTGATAGAGCCACACTGGTAGCTATACCGGGCCCCTTTAAATTTCTCACAATATACTTCAAATTTCCCTCTATATACTTGAGTTTCCACCAGCCTCTCCTGGGCTTGCCATGGACTCAAACTAAGAGCAAAGCACCTTGCAGGAGTACCTATGTGAGTATTTTTGGTTCCTGTCTTCTATGTTTTTATTACATGTGGTAATTTTGTTCACATACTATGTTTAACCTTCTTTGCACAAGAGTGCTGGTCCCTTCCCAAACTGCAAAACCCAGAATTCTGTGACATTGAGCCACGGCAGTTAAAGTGGGCTCAAACTGCATTAATATTATGGTGTGTTATGGCTGCACCCCAGTCATCCTTTCTCCCTGGTATTTACTTTATACTACAACCTATAACAAAGAAGAAATAGTTTTCTAAGATCTACAGAGACACTCACTGGAACACCTCAGCAAGCGAAATCCAAAAGTGGCAGGCTAAAACCCAGAAGCTCAATCAATGGCTGGTGCCAAATGAGAGACTCCTTCCTGGGTACACAGAAAACTGGTCAACTTGGACTGCACTCTGGCACCATGAAGTGCAGAACCAACCTTAAGAAATGGGCTATAAAGTGGAGTCCATGACATGCAAGTGTGGAGAAGAGCAAACCACAGACCACCTATTACAATGCAGTCTGAGCCCTGCTACATGCACAATGGAGGACCTTCTTATAGCAACACCAGAGGCACTCCAAGTGGCCAGCTACTTGTCAAAAGACATTCAATAGAACACCAAGTTTGCAAACTTGGTGTTTTTTTGGTTTTGTTTTAAAAAAACAAACAAAAGAACCAATACAAGTGTTTGGTGTCTGGTACGATAAATAACAAGGAACACATGAGGAAGAGCCATGGGCCCTCAGGTTCAGAAAGTTAAGATATAAGTAGAGTTGCTCTTTTTACCTATAATAGCAGATGTGCAATACATAATATATTACTGGATACTGTTTTACCAAAAACTTCTGCATATTGTCTTTTTTGAGCCTCTCCTCTCTGAGAAAATATTTTTAAATATTCATAGATGGAACATGTCAGGTATTTTAATAATAACTTTAAAACTGTTTCATTGCACCTGGGATTTCTCTCTCTCATGCTAGAAATAGGGCAGCCAGTGGAGATGCTGGAGCACTGGAATCATAATATGATGGTGTCAATCAATATTGCAGTCCGGGTTGGGAAGTTTTCAGACCATTTTCAAAGGAGACTCTATGTTTAATTCATTGTGATACATCTAACACATAATTACCAGAGCATAAATAACTGCTACAATGTTTTCTCTGTGCAAGTGGGATTGTAGTTGGTAACTCAGCCTCAACTGAAAAAGGCACTCTGAGGCACCAACACTAGCAGCTTAGAAACAACGATGCATCTTAGAAAAACTATCTATCCTGCTCCTTTAAAGGGACTCCCAGCCACAAAGTGAACGTACCTGGATACATAAACTACAGTCAGCACCTCACAGTGATGGCGTATCTATGCAGTAGAATTATAGCTGTTTGATACTATTTTACATGGTATGGGTCCTGGGATGTGTGTGGTTTTGTTTTTGTAGATCGTTAGCTTTATTGCTAGAGAATTATGGTGTCCCAGCAATTTGCAGAGCATTCCAAGTCCCTCAACAAATTACAAACACTGGATTTTGTAGGTTGGAGCTACAATAATCCATAAGGTAACAGTGATCCGGAAACTTAAGCTCGTCCACAATGCCGCTGCATGACTTCTCGCCGGAGTGCCGGCGAGATGTCACATAACTCAAATTCTCCAGCAGCTCCATTGGCTTCCGGTTGAGCACCAGACCACTTTAAAGGTGATGGTGTTAACCTTCAAGGCTTTATATGGTCTGGGGCCGATGTATTTGAGGGAACATCTCACCCCTTACCAACCCCAGAGATCACTCCGTTCTGAAGATCTGAACCTTCTCAAAGTGCCCAGTTTCAAAACCATCCATCTGGCATCTACTCGACGCAGGGCCTTTTCCGTGGTGGCACCAACCATTTGGAACACCTTGCCAGCCAAAGTTTGTGCCCTGCACGACCTGCCTTCATTTCGTAGGGCCTGTAAGACCCACCTCTTCAAGCTGGCTTTCGACTGTTAAATTTTTAACCTTACCTAGTCTAGTTTAATCTTAGCTAACTCTTATTGATATTTTATCCTGTTTATGTTTTTATTTGATTTGTGAGCTGCTCCGAGCCCTCAGGGAGTGGCGGCATACAAGAATGAATAATAAATAAAAAAATAAAAACATACTGCTGAATTTATAATAACAGCAAGCAGAAGAACAGTACAACCAGTGGGCTACAGGGTTCACTGAGCTTTTCTGGTGCATTGCAGACCTTGGCACTGCCCAGAAATGCTGAACCATAGCATCTACAGTATCTTCATAGGCAAAACAATATGTCCTGTCAAGATGGCAGACAGCAGAGTGGGCGACAATGACCCCATACGTTAAGCTCTCATAATCCCTGACCATTGACTATGCCAGTCTGAGCTCATAATGGTGTCATTATTTCATGCTGTTTAAATCCATGATTGACTAAATGTAATACAACATGCCCACACTGTGTAATTCATATTCCATTGAGGATGTTGTGTACTTTCTCCCTTTTTTAATCCATGTAGTCCTATTATTTTGTGTGTGTATGTGTTTTCCGCAAAAATGTTAACAATGCTGACTGTTGTACTTTTAGTCCTTTCAAGTTTTAAAAGGTCAGGGGAAAAATTCAGATTTTGAGGGTATTTGGTTTCAATTTATTTTTCTCGCAAAGTCTCTGCCAGTCATCTTCTGCAATAAAATAAAAACTGTTTTTGATAACTGGGATAGCCTTAAAATATTATGCAATCAAACCGTTAAATTGGCAATAAACAGCTACAGGTGGTACTGGAGATTTTGAGACTAAATTTGTTCTGGTTTTATATTTTTACAAACACAAGACTTCTGATGGCAAATTAGTTTGACTCAAACGTGATTGTTGAAATGTCTCTAGACGTGCCAGCTTTATAACTTGGGCCTACTACAGTTCTACGTAAGATACAAATTGGCAAGATGACATACATTGTAGAAGAGATCTACAATTAGTAGCTATTAGTGGCTACAGTGTTACTGGGTTCAATATCCTGTTCAAACACGATTATATTGATATGTCTTCACCTAGGTAAATGAGAGCAACAAACAAAATAATCTTAAAGAGCACAATCATCATAGTCAGCTAAAAGGCTTTTTGGACTCCCAAAATGAGCAGACTGTAATCTGGTAATTCCTTCCAAGCATTTACTTGTTGAACAGTACTGCATTTTAAAGCACAAAGTTGCTTTTTTAATAGGGTTAGGGGGAAGGAGTCATGCAAAACTGAAAAACTGAACAAACTATTTTGTTTTGGCCCCATTCTGGGCCCTTGGCCCAATCCAGGGATAGTGTGTGACCTGCCAGGACCTTTCAAAATTGAAACTGGCCCCTTAAGGTGAAAAAATACTCATTTTTTAGCTACTCCCTCAGTCATTACTACCAAACAAATTATTTTATTAGAGTTGTCCCTTTGGAGGTATCACAGACATAGCTGACATATAGACAGAGAGATGAACAGAATGTCAGATATTAAGAGGATGTTATAATTGAAAGAAAATATATCAAAAATTAGCCTGTGATAAAACAGACGTTAAACTTGGATTTGAATTTTTTTTGCTACAACCTACCAATCACTTTGAATCAACTTGGAGTAAAAGTGTGTGTGAAAAGGCTTGGTGCCATAGTTTTTTTCCCCAAGAAAAATTATATTTTACATACAAGCCCAACAGCACCCCGATTCTTGTGTAATTTATTGTGCCATTAACTTTTAAAAATTATGGTGCAATGTCTCTTTAGGATTCCATAGGACTTATTTTTCCAGAGAAATACTGTAATAAAGACATTTCTTTTGAAGTTTTACATTTTATAAAGCAGATCTTGGCTGCCACCTACTGTTTTCTTCAATACATTTTCCTTTTATAAAGGTATAAAGACCACTTTCTCGACTACCTGTTTGAAACTGCATTTAATGGTAGGTAGATGAGGGATGAGTGACAGTTTGTTGATTCTCTCCCAACATTGTTTTAATGAGGGCCATTTGCCCAATTATGGAGATGGACTATCTCATGGTTCAAGTGCTATGCCATGATGTTGCCCTGTGCTCTTTTATGGGTATTGAGATGGCAAGATGGATGTGACAAGAGTGAGTTTGGTACCAACAAGCCATCAACTAGTAGGATTTAATTTTTTAAAAGGAAACAACCTAATTGATGGAAAAGCAAAGTATTACTTTTTAAAACTGTACCAATTCTGCTCACTACTTTTGGAAGTCAGAACATTTGAATTATAGCTATAATCAACTCTTTTAAAAAAAATAACATTCCAAGTTCTGATTAGAACTCCTGATCAGGTTTTACAATGTGTGACTCTCCTTTTCCAGCATCATAGTCTCTTCTCTGGTTTGTGTCTGTTCCTTGATAAAAGGGGGGGAAAGACACATTGTTAATTCCTTACACTTTTGTGTGCATAATGTACATTTGATAAAACTGATTTTAAAAAACCGAGTATGTCCAGCTGGCAATTATTGCACTTTTAATACAACTGGCTAATTGGTTATGTAACTCTTCGACAATATCTCATTATCCACACTTCTTATCTTTCAGCTGCTTACGCACTACAGTGAGAAGCTGATTGAACCATTCAGGCTTTTTGATGTCCGTGATCATTCATTTATGAGGAAAATGCTATAAATATAGCCATGACCCTTATATGAATACACTTTTAATTCAGGATCCAATGTTGCAAAAGCAGACACCATACTATAAAATAGGGCTTCTTAAGTTGGGACTCCAGAGGATACATAACCCAAATCTCTTCTGCCATGTTTTTCAGCATTTTAATATGTAGTGGTCACTTGTTTGCTTGATCGGTGTATTGTGTCCAAATTTGGTGTCAATTCGTCCAGTGGTTTTTGATTTTTCTTAATCCCACAAACAAACATTTTTATTTATATAGACTAGCCATTCCCTGCCACGCATCACTGTGGCCCAGTCTGTGTGTATGTGTTGTGTTGTGTGTGTATATATATATATATACTTACTATGCTTCTATACTGCCCCTCTCAGCCTGAAGGCGACTCGAGGCGGTGAACAAATGGCAGCAAGTGCCCACAGAAAAAATACACCATAAATATGATAAAAACAGCCATATAAAAAACTACACAAAATAACAGTTAAAACTATAAAACACAAATCTCAGCAACTCATTCTTAAAATTGGTTTCCGTTGTTCCAATATATTTGTGTATATGTGTGGTTTTGTGCATACAGTCTAATTTTTTTGGCTTTTTAAATCTCCTCCGCTGTGTTTTTCAGTGTTTTTAAGAATAATGGTCACTCGTTGGCCTTGATCAGTGTACTGTGTCCAAATTTGGTGTCAATTTGTCCAGTGGTTTTTGAGTTATTTTAATCCAAACGAACATTACATTTTTATTTATATAGATCAGTGTTTCCCAACCAGTGTGCCGTGAGTGATCATCAGATGTGCTGTGGGAAATTGGAACCTCCAATGCCCTTTCTTCCCCCTCCTGCCGAACACTTTTTCTTCTCCACTCGGGCTCTCTTCTTCCCAGCCTCGCTCTGCTCGCTTTGCCTCCCTTTGCTCTGGGGCGGGTCTGCGCAGTAGCGCCCGCACAGGTCATGTCCTCCCCCTTCCCCTCCTGAACACGCTCACGCTGCCCCCTCAGATCAAAATGGCGGCAGAAGCGGCAGTGTAGAAGAAAACGTAAGTGTTCAGCAGGAGGGGGAAGAACGGGCGCGGGGGAGGAAGAGGTCTCTGTCGAAAGCTGGCATGGGCAAACTTGAACCTTCCAGGTGTTTTGGACTCCAACTCCCACCATTCCTAGCAGCCTCAGGCCCTTTTCCTTTCCCCCGCCCAGCCACTTAAGCAGGAAAAGGCCTCAGGCTGTTAGGAATGGTGGAAGTTGAAGTCCAAAGCACCCAGAGGGCCGAAGTTTTCCCATGCTTGCTTTAGGGACTTTAAAGTGGTGAGCCTCCTTCCAACATTGTGATTCTGGATAGAAAACAAACAGCTACATAACATTGTTTGAGTCCACAGTGCTCTCTGGGTGTAGGTGAACTACAACTTCCAAACTCAAGGTCAATTCCCAAGCAAACCCTTTCAGTATTTTCTGTTGGTAATGAGAGTTCAATATGCCAAATTTGGTTCAATTCCACTGTTGCAAGAGTTCAGGATGCTCTTTGATTGTGTGTTAACTACAAATCCCAGAAATTGTAACTCCCAAATGTCAAGGTCGATTTTCCCCAAACTCCATCTGTGTTCACATTTGGGCATATTGAGTATTCATACCAAGTTTGGTCCTGATCCAACATTGTTTCAGTCCACAGTGCTCTCTGGATATAGGTGAACTACAACTCCAAAACCCAAGGTCAATATCCACCAAATTCTTAATAGTATTTTCTCTTGGTAATGGGAGTTCTGTGTGGGAAGTTTGTGTCTTTCCGCCGTTCCTGCCAGGATATCTATGTTGTGTTCATCGAAACAGGTCCAGGTTTCACACTGTATGTATAAATACATTAAAAACCATACTAACTATATGTATTACTGTGTTAGAGTGTCATTTTGTGTCATTTTGGTTGGTGGTGTGCCCCAGGTTTTTGTAAATGTAAAAAATGTGCTGCGGCTCAAAAAAGGTTGAAAAACACTGATATAGATTATGAGTCTCCGTTTGTTTATTTATTATATTCATTATATTTATTTATTTATTATATGCGCCTACGCCAGGGGTGGGCAAACTGCGGCCCGGGGGCCGGATGTGGCCCTTTGGCCGATTCTATCTGGCCCTCTTAAGGGCCCCTGGCTTGCCTCCCCTGCCTGGCCTCTGCATAAAACTCTCCAGAGAAGGGGACTACAAGGAAGCATTATTTTATTTTAGTGGTTTTTATTATTATTGTATAATAATTTTATAATAAAAATTAAATAATATAATAAAAATATAATATGTTATATTATATATTATAATTTCAATATATTATGTCTATATATACTATAATATAATAATTATGATATTAATACTAATAATATACGAATATTTCTTGATATATTAATATGTTAATATTAATGATGTCTAATATATAGTAAATATAGTAAATAAATGAATAAATAATGTAGATTAGAATGTAGTTCACCCTTTAGGTGCAGCCCTCCATAATATTTTTTGGCTCTCGTGTGGCCCCTTGGAAAAAATACTTGCCCATCCCTGGTCTACGCTGACCATATAATGCAGTTCAAAACTCCATATAATGCAGTTTTGACCTTTAAAGCTCTATACGGTTCTGGCCCAGCTTACTTGTCCGAACGCATCAGCCGCTACGTCCCACCCCGTAACCTAAGATCATCCGGGGAGGCCCTGCTCTCGCTCCCGCCGACTTCTCAAATGCGGTTGGTGGGGACGAGGGACAGGGCCTTCTCGGTGGTGGCTCCCCGCCTGTGGAGTGCGCTCCCTATGGAGGTACGGTCCACCTCATCCCTCCTGGCATTCAGGAAAAAGGTAAAATCCTGGCTTTGGGACCAGGCGTTTGCACACCAGCACTAAGCAGCATGTTAGATGGGGATTTTAATGGAAGGGATGAAGAGGGTCAAGGTTTTTATGGATTGAATATTGTTTTAACTTGGAATGACTGTGTATGTTGCTGATGGAACTGCATTTTAATGTGTTTTAATGTATCTTAATTGTTGTGGGGTTTTGGGGTTTTATTGCAGTTTTAGATTACTGCAACGCGCTCTACGTGGGGCTGCCTTTGAAGACAGTTCGGAAATTACAACTAGTCCAACGGGCGGCAGCCAGACTACTAACTGGAGCTACATACAGGGAGCATACCACCCCCCTGTTGTGTCAGCTCCACTGGCTGCCGGTCCACCTCGGGCTCAATTCAAAGTGCTGGTGTTGACCTTTAAAGCTCTATATGGTTCTGGCCCAGCTTACTTGTCCGAACGCATCTGCCGCTACGTCCCACCTCGTACTCTAAGATCATCCGGGGAGGCCCTGCTCTCGCTCCCGCCGGCTTCCCAGGTGCGGCTGGTGGGGACGAGGGAGAGGGCCTTCTCGGTGGTGGCTCCCCGTCTGTGGAATGTGCTCCCTTAGCGACATACGATCAATTCCATCCCTCCTAACATTTAGGAAAAAGTGAAAGCCTGGATGTGGGACCAGGCGTTCGCATAGTAGCACAGGACAGCACTTTAGTAGTTTTAATGGAAAGTTGGTGAATAGGGCTCAATGCTTTTATGGACGGAACACTGTTTTTAACATAGGTGAATGCATAGGATGTGTGAATATAATTATATTTTAATGTATTTTAGTGTCAAATGCTGGAGGGTTTTATATTGTGTTTTGTACTGCAATTGTGATGAAGGCATCAAATTATGCCTTTTGGAAGCCGCTCTGAGTCCCCCCTCGGGGGTTGAGAAGAGCGGGGTAAAATGCCATAAATAAATAAATGAATAAATAAATAAAAATAAATAAAAAATTATGCTGTTATGATGTGGGCATCGAATTGTGCCGTACTGTAAGCCGCTCAGAGTCCCCCCTCGGGGTTGAGAAGAGCGGGGTAAAATCCTGAAATAATAATAATAATTATTATTATTATACAACTTTCTGCTGTGCTTTCTGCAACCGGACTTGCCTATCTCAGATTGGCCTTTTTCGTCATCCAACGCGCTTGTAAAAAGCGTGGGATGATGAGTCCTTCCTAAGAATCTTCGTTCGCCGAGAGAGATAGAACAGTACAGCTGGGGCCTTCCATCAGTGGCACTCGACCAATCACGCTTTCCCACCCGCCAGACTAGGAACCTGTCTGGTTTTGCCCAAACTAATCATGGAGGCAGTGGGAACACTTCCCCGATCTCCTGCCCGACTCAATGATGGCCGCCGTGGCAACACTTTCCCCTATCAGCCAGCCCTTTTGCCCAAACCAAAGATGGTGGCCGTAGAACCACTTTCCACACTCTCCTTTCCTCAAGGGGCGTGGAGGAACCAGCGGAGGTGGTGGTGAGGGCGCCACCCTCGCCATTAAGTAGAACAGGCGGCGGGCGGCGGGACCATGAAGCGAGGCGGCGTGCCCGGCATGTCCCCGAGAGCGCAGGCCTTCCGCCTGCCCGGCCGCCATGGCTACGCGGTGGAGTTCTCGCCCTACCTCCCCGGGCGCCTGGCCTGCGCCGCCTCGCAGTACTACGGCATTGCAGGTGAAGCGGCGGCGGCGGCGGCAGGGGCGCATGCGCAGTAGAGGCGGAGTCTGCCTCACCATCCATCTTTCTGTCTTTCAGTCTTGGTCTGGCTGGGGGTGCATTTGCACCAGGCCTGGGCAAACTTGGGCCCTCCCTCCAGGTGTTTTGGACTTCAACTCCCACCATTCCTAACAGCCTCAGGTCCCTTCTTTTGCCCCCTCAGCCGCTTAAGCGGCTGAGGGGGCAAAAGAAGGGACCTGAGGCTGTTAGGAATGGTGGGAGTTGAAGTCCCAAAACACCTGGAGGGAAGGCCCAAGTTTGCCCAGGCCTGCATAGACCTTTGGTGAGCTTCAGAGCTTAACTGCTGGATATAATTCAAAGTTTCCAGCATGGGGCCTTGGCCTTAAAATGTGTAGGAAAAGTAGAGTGCACCTTTAAAATAGCTATTGGGTTGCTGTATTTTTCCCTGCCTGTATGGCCATGTTCCAGAAGCATTCTCTCCTGACGTTTCGCCTGCATCTATGGCAGGCAGGCATGTAGCCTGCCATTCTCTCAGGGTGGTCCGCGAGAAGGCCTTACTGGTACATTATTTAAACCGTTATGATTATTCATATCATGATCTGATCACCATGCTCATTATATCCCACATTAATGGGGTTATTGGCAGGGGCGGCCTCACCTGTCCCGGGGGGGGGTAGGCAAACCTTATTTTTGAGCCCCCCCCCGGTGGCTCCTGGGTGGGCGTCCTGGATGGCCCGCGGTGGTGCGCCCGCCGGCCACGAGTCGCCCGAGCGGTAGCGCGCGCACCAGCCAGCGCATGCGCAGTGGCGTCCTGCCCGGCCGCGGGGTGTCCCCGGCGGCGCACGCCGGGCGGCAGCAGCACAGCTGGCTGCGGAGGCACAGCGGCAGGGTAGGGCAGGGCGGCCGGCGCAGCGGCGCCCCTCCCAGTTCGTGACGCCCCTCCCAGGTACCATCGCCCTACGCAACCGCATAGGCCGCGGACTGGGCGGGGCCGGCCCTGGTTATTGGGATAACAATACAAAACGTTTGCTAGGGTAGACCCTCTTCCACCCAGTCTCAGCTCCCCCGAACCAAACTCAGCCCCCCCCCCCGGAATCAAAATCCTGGCGACGGCCCTGATGGCAGGTATCCGCAAAGGTTGTGTGGTCTGTTGGAAAGTAGGAAAATAAGGTTTATATATCGAATGCAGGGGTGCTCACACTTTTCCAGCATGCGAGCTACTTATAAAACAACCAAGTCAAAATGATCTACCTACCCACTACTCAGAGAGCCATAAAAGCAAAATATTTGGAAATTTATTTCAGTGAGAGCCATATAATATATTTTAAGACTGAATTCAACTAAATGTGAGTATAATAAGCCCCTAAATTTATTCATAATAATAATAATATCCATTCCGTCTCTGCTACTACTACTAGTAATAATAATTACTACTCAGGGAGCACACAACACCTCTGTTGCGCCAGCTCCACCGGCTACCAGTTTGCTACCGGGCACAATTCAAAGTGCTGGCTTTAGCCTTTAAAGCCCTTAACGGTTCCGGTCCAACTTACATGTCCGAACGCATCTCTTCCTATGAACCTTCAAGATGCTTAAGATCATCCGGAGAGGCCCTGCTCTTGGTCCCGCCTGCTTTGCAGGCGCGATTGGTGGGAACGAGAGACAGGGCCTTTTTAGTGGTGGCTCCTCAGCTTTGGAACGCCCTTCCAAATGACATCAGATCAGCCCCCTCCCTCCTGACATTTCGCAAGAAGGTCAAGACCTGGATATTTGACCGGGCATTTGCAGATGTATGATTATCAAATTGAGACCTAAGGAATGACGACGATGCAATTGGAAATTGATTTAATAATGAGACGCTGATATTGTGTTTTTAACGTTAAATGCTAATTTGTATATGTTGGAATTGTGTTGTTAATTGTTGATATGTTTGTCTTGAGCAGTTCTGTTATTTGTACACCGCCTCGAGTCGCCTTCGGGCTGAGAGGGGCGGTCTAGAAGCAAAGTAAATAAATAATCATAATAATAGTAACAACAACAATAGGTTCCTAGAGTAGAAGGAGACCTCCAAGGGCCATCCAGTCCAACCTCCTGCCATAAGGGAAAAACACAATCAAAGCATTCCTCACAGATGCCCATTCAGCCTCTGATAATAATAACAATGGGTTCCTAGAATAGGAGGAGACCTCCAAGGGCCATCCAGTCCAACCTCCTTCTGCACCTGGGTGGCGTTGAGAGCCTGTGGAGCGGGACTGAGCCTTCCTCCCGCCCTGCCTGCGATCTACCAGGACGCCCTACACCAGTGATTCTCAACTTGTGGGTCCCCAGGTGTTTTGGCCTACAACACCCAGAAATCCCAGCCAGATTACTAGCTGTTAGGATTTCTGGGAGTTGAAGGCCAAAACATCTGGGGACCCATAAGTTGAAAACCACTGCCCTACACGATCTACCAGTGGATCGCGATCTACCTAATGAGCACCCCTGATCTATGGAGTGTCCAGGGTGGGAGAAAGAAGGCAAGTGTGGATGTTTCAATTGCCCACCCTGATTAGCATTTAGGTGGCCAATTGAAACATTCACACCTACCTCCAACAGACAAGAGTTCTTTCTTCCACCCTGGATATTATTCCACAGATATATAAACCCAATTTTCCTAGTTTCCAGCAGACCTCACAACCTCTGAGGATGCCTGCCATAGATGCAGGCGAAACGTCAGGAGAGAATGCTTCTGGAACATGGCCATACAGCCCAGAAAATTTACAGCAAACCCAGTGATTCTGGACATGAAAGCCTTTGACAAAATAGCTGTTCCTTATTTTTAAGACTGCTCTCAAACAGCCTCATACTTGCATTAAATCTGGCAAGGAATTAAAACAACTATGGGAATTTTGAGAGGAAAAAGACCACAACCTAAAACTTCTGCTCAAATAAGACCTGTATTTTCTTACCATGCAGCAGTCCTGTACTGAGATGGTAATCTATTCCGTTTTCCATCAGTCAGACCTGAAATTGTGCAGGATAGCGAATGCTATATTTTTACTTTGTCAGGAGGCATACCATGAAACAGCACTGGGGGACCTAGAGAGGCTCCCAAACAGTTCCAGGGAGAATGGTTTTTGAAATGTGGATAAGTGAAACCATGAATATTGAACCTATGGACAAGAAGGTCATACTACGATATAATAGAACATAAATGTATGCACATTACTCAGATGTACAATAAATTATATTAAGAAATTATTATTACTCAAATAAACATGGGCGTCTATAAAGGTAAAGGTTTCCCCTTGACATTGTCTAGTCATGCCTGACTTTGGGAGTGGTGCTCATCTCCATTTCTAAGTCGAAGAGTAGGTGTTGTCTTCAGACACCTCTAAGGTCATGTGGCCATCATGACTGCATGGAGCGTCGTTACCTTCCCATAGAAGCGGTACCTATTGATCTACTCACACGTGCATGTTTTTGAACTGCTAGGTAAACAAAAGCTGGGCCTAGCAGAAGAAGCTCACCCTGCTCCCCTATTTCGAACCACCAACCTTTTGGTCAGCAAGTTCAGAAACTCAGTGGTTTAACCCACGGTGCCACCAGGGGCTCCCAGTGTAAAGCTAAACAAATTAATGTAATCAGGGTGTTTAACCTCTAAATCTGCTGGGTTGTGGGTTTTTTGGGGGGGTTTTTTTGCTAAGTTTATTTTCTAAGGCACAGGTGTAGTCATTTCCAAAATCTTCGTCCACTTCAGCCTCATATTTATTTATGTTTATTTATTGTTTCAATTTATATACCACCCTTTCCAGTTGGCTCAGGGTGGTTTACAAAATGCACAAAATACCAATACATAACACTAAAAGCAATAAAACTTTAAAACCCTAAAACAGAATTTCTATAATTGAATTCTTGCACTTCCAGCAATCTAATTTCTAATCCTGTATATAGTATTTGACATTACTGAGTTAGACCTAGGTTTATTTAGTCAGACCTATTGAAATAATAGGACTTAGCATTATCTATGACTTCAAATATAGCTAAGTCTGTATCCACCATCAGGTCTTTCAAACTGACTGTTTTTGTAATCTTGTCTGCCAGGTATAGGCTGCTGGTGGCCTTCCAAATGTTGTTGGACTACAATTCAGTTTTTTTTCCACAGTGTTCTCAATGGCAGGGATGTTATAAAATTCCATATCTTCTGTTCAACTCTGATGCATTCTTTTGTGAGACTGTTGCAAATTTTATCCTTCAGATTAATAACTTTTAAGTATGTTTTCTTTTTACCTGTGACATCCTCGTGTTGTATATACCTGTGTTGTGATTTTATTGCAGTATGCCAATAAAGGCTATGTGTGGATGTGGACTGCAACTCCCTTGATCTTTCTCCATTGGTTTTTCTGGAGATTTGATTTTCAGTCATACCTGGAAGGCCACAAGTTGACAGCGGTATTGAAGCCTATGATGAGTCGCCAAGGAACTATGCCTATATGATAATATGGCTCAAATATCATACTAGTTTTATTCTCTCCTATTTTAGGTTGTGGCACTCTGGTAGTACTGGAGCAAAATGATGCAGGTGTTCATCTCTTCAGGAGGTAGTTTTGCACTATAATTGATTAATTTTAAAAGTTTTTACTTAAATGTGAGAGTGTGAAGTAGAATATTTTGACATGAATGTGTCCAGTAAAAGTGACATTCCTTCAATGGGAGTTAAAAGTGGAAGAGTATCAAATAATGAGGACAGATTATACAGTTACACGATCTCTATGTATAAAATTGTAAAATAATGAAAGATTTCTCAGTTATTTCAAATGACAATGCTTGTTACTGAATTAATATGACCTATTCTTGATGCTGTGCTCACAGTATATTATAATACTATAAAATGGAGGGTGGTATATAGTAGATGTTGGCAGACTTGTATAGTTGGCCCTCTATATCCATGGATTTTGTATCCACATGGATTTGGTTTGAAAATATTCCTACTCCCCCACCCTCTGGTGCCAAAATGCAAACCTTAATTTTGTCATTTTCTTTAAGGCCACTAAGTTACTACATCACTATATATAATGGGACTTGGGCATCCATGAATTTTGGTTTCCATGATGGGTCCTAGAAGCAAACCCAGTGGATTCCGAGGGCTCAATGTATTTGTGGTCTGAGAGATCTTCGGAGTTTCCACATCTTTTCTTCATGTTCTCTGTGCTAGATTGTTTCTGATAAGAAGGATAGTATAAAGTGATTAGTGAAATCTCATGGCTGATTCAGAATTCAAATCTTGTTCTTTTCCCTGGCTGACATTCTTTCTTCTCAGTATTCAAACATTCTGTCTGAAATCTAGTATTACTAAATATGTTGAATGAATGTATTTGCTCCAGTTTTTCATTGATTTACATGTTGTTGCATTTGGTTTAGTTTTGACTGGAACGACGGACTGTTCGATGTGACATGGAGTGAGAACAACGAACATGTGCTGGTCACTTCCAGTGGAGATGGATCATTACAAATCTGGGACACAGAAAATCCCTCAGGTCCTCTGCAGATTTACAAAGAGCATAGTCAGGAGGTATAACAAAACATTTTTGTGCACATTTTAATGAACTGAGGCATTTTTCATAGAGGAACAAAAATTTATGCTGATTGAAATAGTTATTGATTTTACTCACAAACTTCCATCAGTTTCATGAACTGAAAGTTCGATCTCAATTCCTTTAACCTTGTCTGCGCTGTTTTCTTCCAATGGGACGTGTTCCAGTTCCCCCTTCAGAAATTGAAAGAGAAACGCTATTAATAGTTCGTAATTGCTTACTAAAGAATGAATGGACCTCTTACTGAAAGACGTAGGCCTTCTTTTGTGGTGACATTGCTCCCACGGCCACTGAGGGGAATTGTTTGGATTAATTTCTTTGAGTAGTTTTTTTAGTGGAGGGTGTCTGAACCACAATTCTCCCAACTCTGATTTGAACATTGCAATATGTAATATAATACAGTAATTTTGTTAGCCCACTGGGAAAGCGATAGGAAAGTTCACCCCTTGAATCATTTTATCATTCAAAGTGTCAAAGTAACTATTAAAAGTTCCCGTTGCCTGTAGAATCTATAAACTAAGTTCAAAAGATTTTTCTTCTGGAATGTAGTAATCATTAGATTGTGGTTCTATATCATATGGACTTCTGCATTATAAAACAAGTTCTTACTTCTTGGCACTCATAAAGATGGGTCACTTCTTTTTTTCTGCAGACGTTGCAGTTGTGTGGGTTTCATGGAAGTGCACTGACTCATAATGTTCTGAGAGTCCCCTAATGTCTGGAAAAGTCTCCCAAGAATTATAGCTAATAGTACTATGGCTGCGGTCGACCATGGCTAGTATTGATCATATAATTTATTTACCCAGTGAAAAAGAATTACTAACTGTTAACTGTTGGAAGTTAAACAGAATGATGTGCATCTTTGTGAAGACTTGTTAGTCTAAAGTGTCGCAGTGTTCTGAGGAAATTGTGTTGTTTAAATGTGTCCCACATAGGGCTTCCACTAAGGGATGTAGTTGTTTGCTTGCCATGAATTGGATACCACTTCAGTTTGCAGTATGGTTGAAGCAGTAGTGTAAATTCATGCTGTTGAAAAAGCTCTTTCTTATCCTAAGGGTGTAGAGGAGCCAATGTTTCATAGTGGTTTAAATGTTGGACTACAATCCTTGCTCATCCATGATGACATTCTCAACCTCAAAATCTCACTTTGCCTTAGGTCAGGGCTGTCCAACTGGCGGCCCGGGGGCCGTACACGGCCCCCCGCTATGCCCCCGGCTGCCATTTTTATTTTTTTTTAAAAAAAATTTAAATGGCGGTCAGGGAGGGGAGGCGGGGCAGGGAGGAGGAAGTGAGCCAGCTCCTCCTCCCTGCACCACCCTCTTTTTCCCTCTCTCGCCGGCGCTGATGCAACCGGTTTGCATCGGCGCCCGGCGAGAGAGGGACAGGGGGTGCAGGGAGGAGGAAGAGAGCTAGCTCCTCCTCCCTGCACCGCCCTCTTCTTCCCTCTCTCTCCGGCGCTGATGCCTTGGAAGGAAGGGGGTCCGCGGCGCCTCTCCCTTCCAAGGCATCACGGCAGCGGGTGAAACTCCCGCCAGCCTGGATGGCTGGCAGGGGAGCGAGCGGCGCTTCCCCGCCAGCCTTCCAGGTTTGGGGAAGGATTTTAAGCCCGGCACTCGAGACGCGAGTGCCGGGCGAAAAATCCTTCCCAAACCTGAAGGCTGGCGGGGAAGCGAGCGCCGCTTCTCGCTCCCCCGCCAGCCATCCAGGCTGGCGGGAGCTTTCGCCAGCCTCGCTGTCCCTCTGCTCAGAGGGACACAGGAGCCGGGCGAAAACCCTTCTCCAAACCTGGAAGGCTGGCGGGGGAAGCGGCGCTGCTTCGCTTCCGCCAGCCATCCAGGCTTGCGGGAGGGTTTCCCTGGGTGACGTTAGGCTGGGTGACGTCAGGCGTCACCCAGCCTAACGTCACCCAGGGAAACCCTCCTGAAAATGAGCGGTCGCGCAGGAGGCCGGCCACGCCCGGGAGCAGCCACGCCCGGAGCGGCCACGCCCTGGGAGCGGCCACGCCCGGGAGCGGCCACGCCCCCGCTCACTGATCACCTGCGGCCCCCAGGTGATCAGTGACACTTGGACAGCACTGCCTTAGGTCATCAAGATATCTTTATGATGATGTCTTAGATCATCTTATGCCGGAAATGACTTGCAGGCACACAGCAATAACAACAACAACAATGCTAAAATTTACTCTTTAGAATAGAAAGTGGGAAGACAACTGACTACCAGCCAGTTCATCCATGTGAATCTGTAGTGAAGAAGCATTAAAGTATTATCCATCTCTCC
Organism: Anolis apletophallus; assembly: GCA_030556195.1. NCBI lineage: Eukaryota > Metazoa > Chordata > Lepidosauria > Squamata > Anolidae > Anolis > Anolis apletophallus. The sequence continues at coordinate 139,893,593 of JARBWK010000003.1, forward strand.
CTCCATCTGTTCCTTTCGTCCTTCCCATGTGGCCCAACGTAGTGCCTTTTGGAGTGTTCTGGCCTCAACATATGCTCCCTTACATTTTATATCTATTCACACAGTTCATTCATACCCATCCACTTTAATATAAATTATTTATATTATATTTGATATAAATTATTCTAGAACTCAATAACAGCAAATAAAAAGGGAGAGGAAGAATGGTGAAAGGAGTAGTCAAATGGGTGAGAGAATGAGTGGTGGGCTGAAATGCTCCATTGGGACAAAACATGGAACCTTTCCTGGGAAGTAATCCAGCAGCTGTGATGGTGGTTCTCTGTGTCATCTTGTTCAGGTGGCTAATGACTTCTTGCACGATCCTATGTTGTGCTGTATTGAGGCACAAGACTGGTTAATTTATATCAGAGGAGACTAGGTGGCCATAGTAGAAAAAAATGTTTATATGCATTTTGCTTATATGCGATTAGATTCACAATGCATGGTAATCTGTAAGAAGTATTCAACTTGTCTCCTTAGAGAGCTATAGTTCCATCAAAAAAAGATTGATGTGTAAAATAAATAAATTTTGAATCTGCTGAATCTTTAGTTCTTTAAGCACAGATACATAGATTTTGGCTTGGTTCATATGCCGGTCATAATTTTGGTCAACACTGAACTCTCTCCATTCCTGTGATATTTTCTGTGTCAGAATAGGGATGTCTCTTCTCTTGTTTTGAGTTCTTGACAAGACAGAAACCAATGAGCTCCTTCCACCACTCCAGTGCTCACTGTTTGAAGCAAGCAGATGTTTCAAACCTCAGCATAATATCCCCCTTCCCTCCCAGCCATTAAAATGACAAACTGTCATTACACAAAATGATCTAGCTGTGGAGCAAGCATTAAGTCTTTCATGTCCCAAACTCATAGCACATAAACCATGGCTTCTTCTACATTTTGATTTTTTTGTCTTGAGCCTTTTCTTCTCATAATTCATAGATGACTGTTGGTCATCATATAAGACATGGTCCTTGTACTAAAGATAAAGTCCAATCGTTTTATGTTATATTCTATAATGATCTTGTGGCCACAGTGTTATTTGGCTTAAGCAGCCAAAATGTTGACAGGAGAAAGGTACAGAAAATTAGATAGGAGATAAATAGAAATGAGATTCTGAAAAAAGCAGACAGAGAAAGCTGTTCAGAGATTTAAGAAATGGAATCCTATCAGTACCAGGATATCATCTTTCCTAGCTCACACTCCAAAGATAGGTTTAAATCTCTCAAAGGCTAGACCTAAGAGCTGCCTATGAAATCAAAGAAAGCATTCAGGATTTTAATGTAACTGGATGGAGTTCACACACATGCACCCAAAAATCAAAGCTGTGACGTTAATTCACAAAACTGCCCAATAAGGGATTGGAAATGCCTCATGGACATGGCATGTGGAGTGACATTTGTTGTGGGAAAGTTGGGATAGAGTGATTGGAATTCTGAAAAGAAATACTTGACTCCATAAGTTTTTATTTCAAGGACTCTCTTGTTGATTTGTTCTCTGTGCTGGTCATGGACGGTAATAAAATCTTGTTATTGTTAATTTGTTGTTTTAATCCGAGTTTAGAGATATTTGTCCCTTTTGTCTCTAGAAAATAAAAGGTCAAAGTCATCAGCCATGGTTTGGAGTCCTTTGTAGCAGGATCTGTAGCAGAAGATAACAGAAAACAGTCTTTTAGTTCATCTAAAACATTGTAACAATGATTCCAGACTGCCTCAGAGATGTAACAGCCTTTTAGTAAAAGCCACCAGGCAATGCTTTTGAATAATGTCTTTAATGTTTAATCATTTTCTGATTACTGTTCGCATTGATGCTTATAATATATCCATAATAACTGCAGAAGACTTAAGATGTTTTTTGCTTTGAGGGTAAATTCTAATCCTACTAGCATCAACAGTGTATATAATCATAATAAAAACACCATATCTTTATTATCAGAGGAATGGTTAGTGAGCCAGCCTTAGTAAATTGTTCTTTGAGCAGTATGCAGATATAAACAGTTATTTTTTTAAAAAATGAGGCCACAAATGTCATTTTATTTCTAGAGTTTCTTTTACTAACCCCTTCTCTTTGTGATTGACACATTTTTGCTAAACATAGAAAGATCCAAATTAAAGTCAGACTTATAAGTAGTCACTTGCCTGGTTGCTTTTGAGACGTAAGGATTATCTCCAGGAAAACATGTGCCTTTTCTTTGGTCACGAGTGGTTAAGTGTGTGTATGGGCAAGTGATTGGGAAATGTTCTGCAAACTGGTAAACTGGTAATTTCCCTAGGCTTATTTGCAAGGTTACTTTTTAAAAAGCAATAGTCAGCTCTTATAGAACTAGTGAAATAGAATGGCTAAAATGTTTGATTGGAATATGAGAGATCACTCTCCTCTTGGTCCTGAATCTCAGTGAGTGACTTTGGACCTATTACATTTTCTTTGACTTTCTCCATAATACTACTGTGGGGTTGGGGAGCTGTGTTGTCATTTCAAATTCTCTAAAGGAAAGGTGTGATATAACAAAAATAGGAAAGTCCTTAATCCAGTTGCTAATCACAACTAGAGTAAACATACTGAGCCACCTTGTGTAAATCCTAGTGATTAATTGTGTCTAGATGGGATTAGAAATTGGATTCAGACCTATGATTTTAAGAAATGACAATGATAAATTACAGAATTTAATAATAGTAACCTCAGGTGTACACTGTATAGATGATGTGGATGAAACATGCATAGGAGGAGTATTTTTTGCACACCCTTTTACAACTACCACATGGGTGGGCAACTGCTGCAAGTTGTAGGCCCCCATTTACCTGCACCCAAAATAGTAAATCGAACCTTATGGTTCTATTAGAAGCAATACTGCCTTTCTAGCATTGTTCCAGGGATATGGTGACCTATATTGCAGGGCAGGGTATTGGGGTGGTGGTATAATAATAATAAGGCTATAATCATCATCATCATCATCATTATTTGTAACCCAATTTATCTCCCCAAGGGGAACCAGGGCTGTTTTCAGAACTGAAGTGGAAAACATTAAATGCCATACCACACTCTGGTTACATCCTGTATAGACTACTGCAACACGCTCTATGTGGGGTTGCTTTTGAAGACTGTTTGGAAGCTTCAAATGGGCGGCAACCAGATTGCTCACCAGGCGGTATTCAGGGAGCACATAACCCCCTTGTTAAGCCAGCTCCACGGGCTGCCGATTTGGTACCAAGCACAATTCAAAGTGCTGGCTTTTGCCTATAAAGCCCTAAAGGGTTCCGAGCCATCTTATCTGTCTGAACATATCTCTCCCTATGAACCATCTAGGATCTTAAGATCATTTGGGGAGGCCCTGCTCTCAGTCCTGCCTTCTTTGCAAGCACGACTGGCGGGGACGAGAGACAGGGCCTTCTCAGCTGTGGCACTCCCTTCCTAGGGATATTAGATCAGACCCTTCCCTCCTGACTTTCCATAAAAAAGTGAAAACGTGGCTTTTTGAGCAAGCCTTTGGAAACCTAGTACAATAGACAAACATGGAATTATGTGAAATTGAATATTTGAACAGCTCAGACAATGACTTTGAACAATGAAGCTAACAGTGAAAGTATTGGTTTTATATGTTTTTTAAAGGTCTTATGCATGTATTTTATAATTATGTTTTAAATGTGGTTTTAGTTGTATATTGTTAAGGCATTGAATGGCTGCCTGGCTGTAAGCCGCCTTGAGTCACCTTATGATTTGAGAAAGGTGGGGTAGAAATATCATAAATAAATAAATAAATACCAAACAACAATACAAATAAAAAAGCAAATTGGTAACATCAATACAAACTTAAAATTAAATAATTGGCCAAAATAATTAAAACTACTAACACCTAATCATACACATTTACATAGTAAACATCTATGGTAGATAATTAAAGAGTAATGAAAAGTATAAAATGATGATGAGTGATGTTATGTAAAATATACCATGATGATGATATGCAACATCCAAACAGTGCCAAAATGCATTTCCAATGTCCAACAGAATTATATATTAAGGTATTCTAATCCTTCTTCTCTCCATAAACTAAGCTTTTTAAAGGAGAGGATAGAGGAGGCCTTGAATACACTGTGAAAAGCAGGCCTCAGCTTTCTGCATTAGATGAGAAAGTATATTGCTGTTGTGTGCCCTCAAGTAATTTTGATTTATGGTGATCCCAAAACAAGCCTATCTTGGCTATGTACATTTGGGAGGGGGTACCCTTGCTTTTCTCTGAAGCTGAGAGAGTGTGACACTCTCAAAGTTACCCAGTCGGTCTCCATGGCCAAGCTGGGATTTGAATACCTTCATCTCTCAAAACCACTACACCAAGCTGTCTGGCATATATCCTGGAAGAGACTCATTATGTAAATATTTTATAATCTTTGCTAAGTAGTGTCTTATCAAGCTTATAAACTAATATTCATTCAACATTTATAGGTTTACAGTGTTGATTGGAGCCAGACTCGAGGAGAGCAGTTAATTGTGTCCGGCTCATGGGATCAGACAGTGAAGTTGGTATGTTTGTATTTCCCATTATTTAATTTGTAAATGTATGTTTCAGTAGTAGGATCTTCTTTTAAGGTTGACCCATTCTTTATAAAAAGATGAGATAGAATTTTCAATTTAATTGTGAGTTGCCTCTTTCCTTTTCCTCTTCTGAAAGGAATAGATTCAGTGAGCATGCTGTAATATATCCCAATGAAACAACTCTGGTGCAAAAGCTAGAACTTTAAAATCAGCAATTTTAGGTGTTGGCAAGGTTTCTGGTGTTGTTTTTTGTTCTTTTGCAACACAAATACACTAAATTGATATTTGGAGCTAGGAATATTCATGCCCTCATTTTTATAGCATTCTTTAATCAGAAAGTTTGTGGGGGGACCTAATTTTCAGATAGCCCTGTTTTGTTGGTGCACATTTTAGCAAGTTTTATTTGCACACTCCTACACCTCAAAGGTGTTCCAATGGAAGATGACACCTTTTGATTGTGTTTATTTTCAGGGAGAAACATGACAACAGCTAGCTATACATAACATTTTTTGCAGTGCCGTTTGACCCCTATTTTAAAAGGAGGCATTATTTAGGTTGTGTTTGTTTTCAAACAACCAGTCTGTTTCATATAAAACTTGACACTTTGAAACTCAAAAGTAAGTTTCAAATAAAACTTGACATTTGAGACTCGAAACTAAGTTTCAGTTATCCCAACCGAAATTATTCCCAAGTAAACACATCAATTACTCTAAGTTTTAAAGGACTGGGATGTCAGAACTGTGTTTCCAATAAATGTTGAACTTCAGTCAAGCTTAGATAGTGAAATACCTTTCTTCTAATTAACACCATAAGTGTGATACTCAAAATGTTCCGAGTATAATACTCAGAAGTACCCTATAATACTAAAAAATACTTTGCCCTGTCTAAACATTCCTGGTTAGACTTGCTGTAATAGTTGTAGTGTGTATTGTTCAGTTCACATATCTCCCAGAGCACATCTTTTTTTAATATGAGTAAATAAAATTGAGTCTATTGCCTTCAGCTGTTACAGTATACAAACAGCTGTCTGTTTACGTTTTATCTAGTGGGATCCTGCAGCAGCACAGTCACTGTGTACTTTTAAAGGTCACGAAGGTGTAATTTATAGCACAATATGGTCTCCACATATCCCGAGCTGCTTTGCATCTGCCTCAGGTAAATATTACAGCAGTGTGGGGAAACCCTTCCATGGCATTTTATGGTCTTACAGTTGTGTCCAGCAGGTGGCAGTATGCATGTATACAAAGGAAGGAAGAAATGATAAATGTATAGCTATAATTGAAGTGAAGGTTCAGTTATCTTTTATAACTCCACTGACTTGGTCTCTCTCTATGGATCAGCAGTTGTCTCCCCTGAGTGCGCTGGTAGAAGTTTTTTCATATTGGCATTTCATCACTCGGCATTCACCCTCCCTCTTGCAAACCCCCTTTCCTTTCTGGCCTCTATTGCAGTGTAAGTGTTTAGCTATAAATTCTTGTTGTATATTGCTTCCCCATGCATCCCTGTAGGCCAAATGTGAATGATGCCTTGTACAGCATATTCTGTGCACAATATAATTTTAGATGTAGTCGCAAGTGATTCTCCCGCACAGTAACCAACAATTATACACAGCTTGGAAAAGTTACTTTATTGAACTGCATTACCTAGAACAACTATGGCCTCCAAAAGTACCCTTTCCGTGCTCTGCATTTAGGTATTTTACCTTGAATATTCTTCTGATTGTACAGGTTTGTTTTTAATGTCTGGCTTTATTGGGTAAATGAAAAATTTTGAACCATTGGGAAGGGATTTGGGTCCACAGTATCAGGTTGAAGGGGAGGAAGCAGTGGCTGCAGCAAACCTATTTGTCCTTAAAGTGGGCTGATTACCAGTCCTCTCTCCCTACTTTTTATTTATTTAAAGCATTTTAGGAAGAATAGTTTGTACTGGAAAAGAACATCAATCATTACACCTAGCCTATTAATGTTGCCATGGCACATAGGGTTACTGAACAACAGTAGGTTTTACAGAGTAAAGTGGGGCTAATTGGGAAAGCAGTTCAAAATATTCCTCATAGATGGCCGTGGAGACTAAACATTATGTTGGCCTCCTACAATATCTGGAGTTGCCCACCATTGATCTGAGCTTTGAATGTTCAAAGACCTCATTTGCCTTCTCTTCTCACACTGTGAAATATCTCTAAAAGATAATATAGTATTATTTGCTTGAATGCCCCCTATAAGCCAGAATGACTAAATTTGAGGGTATCATCTTTGAACTTACTCAACCATTCGACAAGGTGATAATCTGGAATAAATGGTAGACAGCAGAGAAAAGAGGATGTCTACATTTTAGATTGATTGACTTGATAAAAGAAGCCTCGGTTTGCAATACATAAGCAGAACTGTTAATGACTGGGTCTTTTGAGGTTGTCATTCATAAGGTTGCTATAAGTTGAAACAAAATTGTATTCTAGTTATATCTTCACAGGCAGTGGAGAAGAAGAGAAAGCCCATTAACCCAAGGTTGAACTGGGTTGAATTGCTTCATGCAATTCAGGATATCTAGGGTTTAGCTTTAAAGCAGATGAATAATAGAATTGTATTTACAAGAAGATACCAATGTGTATGTATATGGTTTGCTTTATTTTTAAAGTTCAATATGTTATGTTACTTCTTTGCTGGCTGAAGCAGAACAGTGAAGCTGTCTGTTTGATTAGTAGCAGCATTTCTCTTCTTTGGACCAAACAGATAGGTCAGCTGGGTTTTTCCTTTCAAGGGAAATGCCATTTGCCACTTTGGAAGAATAAATCTTCCTTTCTCCTCCTGAGCATACTTATTGGGAAGGAAGTGTCACTGACAATTTTCAGTGAAAAGGCTACTAATAATGCTTTGGGCCAGAGCTCTATGCAGCTACTTAATTTTTTTGTATGTAAATGCTTTTTGAAGTGCAATATTATGCAGTTTGCTACATTCTGTAGTATCCACCTCATATAGTGCAATCAGGAGTCTTCAGAGACAAGGTCCTTGCACATGTAAAATAAATGCGGAACCAGAGCCTATTCTTTAGCCTAGCATTATGTAGCTTGGTGCTTTCTAGACATGTTGGACTATGTTTACCATCTTTCCTGACCTGCATAATAGGAGCTGTAGTCCAACACATCAGTTCTGGCAACACTTCAGTGAAGCCTAGATTAGACAGTAGACTGGGGTAAATGTAATACTATGACCAGTGAGTTGTGTGTGGCGTTGTCTCCCTCCTATGTCCGCAGATCCCCTCTATCTGTCTCTCTCTCTCTCTCTTTGCCCTGATCATTGAAAGATGATAGCGTGATGTATTGCTTCCTTCAATTCCCTCTCCAAACAGCAGCCTGCCTCCATTCTGGAAATTGAAACTGGAGGTGACTTCTGGAAATCAGGTAGATTCCAATTAATTTTGAGGGGGACCACAACTTGCTGGAAGGGCACAAAGTGGTCAAACTGTTGCCCATTCCCTTTAGATCAGTCCAAATTTTGATTGAATTAAACTTTTCATTATTTTCAATAGTCCTGTGAAGGAATACTTACTCGTAATAAGGGATTTTCTATTTGATTAATGAAACACATTAAGAAAGAACAAGATTCAGCACATAAAGGCAGAACATTGGCATATTATGCATAGTGCTTTTTAAAGGGGTTTGTCCTCTTCTGACCTTGGTAGTCCAGGCCAGCATTTGCAGCAGTTACTGTAGAAGGAAGTGCTTTTAAGTTTTGCTAAGATGCAAGGGCTCTTAGCTTCTACACTATTACAATATGGGCTAGGATGGCAGCCGAAATATGATCAGTATGAACCTTCCTTAGAAAAATGCTATTTTCTGCCCTTACACATAGGCCTGCAATGGAGGGAAATTCCCCGAGAGATTTATGATGCTGCAGTAGGAAAATAAATTCAACCAATAAATAATCATTTAACCTTATGTTGTGACCAATTTGCATGATTAATTTCCTGGATGTATAAAGCAGACCAGAAAGAAGCTCCGCCCCCGCCCCCTCAAGCGTCATGCCGGGCTAAAGGGACACGCCAGCCTTGGAAGCGGGGAAACGGGGAGGCTGGCGTGTCCCGTTAAGAAGAAGGGTAAAGCCAAGGAGAGCCCTCCATGGCTTCGCCTTCCAGCGAAAGGGTCACGCCAGCCTCGGAAGTGGGGAAATTGCTGCTTCTGAGGCTGGCGTGTCCATTTAAGAGGGAAGGGCAAAGCCAAGAAGAGCCCTCCATGGCTTCGCCCTTCCAGCTAAAGGGTCACGCCAGCCTCGGAAGTGGGGAAATCGCTGCTTCTGAGGCTGGTGTGTCCGTTTAGCAGGAAGGGCAAAGCCAAGAAGAGCCCTCCATGGCTTCGCCCTTCCAGCTAAAGGGTCACGCCAGCCTCCTCCTCCGTCCCGCCTCTCTCCCTGGCGCACCGATTGGAGCGCCGGGGGGAGAGACAGAACGGAGTGGGTGGGCCTATGCAGGAAGAAGGGAAGCGCTTCCCTTCCTCCCCTTTAGGCCTGCCTCCTCCCTCCCCCCCCCGGCGTTCCCAATTGTTGCGCCAGGGGGAGAGGCGGGACGGAGGAGGAGGAAGGGAGCGGGCGGGGCTGGGTGACCAGCGGCACTGGGAAAGAGGAGGAGGCCCGCCCCTCGCTCGCTCTCGCCCTTCCCGGCGCAGCCGGTGTCCCAATCGCCGTGGCGCCAGGGGAGGAGGAGGAAGGAAGGATTCCTCCTCCTCCTTCCCCCCGCTGCCAGCGGTCGGGACACCAGCGGCGCCAGGAAGGAGGAGGAGGCCCGCCCCCTCGCTCCCTCCCGCCCTTCCCGGCGCAGCCGGTGTCCCGATCGCCGCGGTGCCGGGGGGAAGGAGGAGGAGGACGAGGAGGAAGGGAGGACCAGCGAACTGGATCGCAGCGGCGGGGCGGAGGGATGGAGGGGGCGAGGCGAGGAGGAGCTGGCTCCCTTCTTTTTCCCTGCCCCGCCTCCTCCTCCTCCCCTCCCTCCCCCCCTCCGCTGCGATCTTGCAGTGGTGGCATGGAGAGAGGGACGGAGGGGGCGGTGCAGGGAGGAGGAGCTGGCTCCCTTCCTCCTCCCTGCCCCGCCTCCTCCCCCCCCCCAGCCGCCATTTTTTTAAAAAAAATTAATTTTTTTTAAAAAATAAATTTTTCAGGAGGGTAGCGGGGGCCGTGTACGGCCTGCGGCCTGCGGGCCGCCTGTTGGACAGCCCTGTTGTAGTCTATATCAGCAGTTCTCAAAGTGTGCTCTGCAGAGCCCTTGGGGCTCTTTGAATCCTCTCCCTCCAAACCTTCTCTCCTCTTTCCTGCTTCTCAAACTTCCTCACTCCCTTGCCCCCAAAACTCCTTTTTCCTCCCCTCCCTTGCTGTCCAGATCCTTCCCCTTCATCTTCCTTGCTTCCTGAACACTATTTCCCTCCCACTACTCAATGGGTTCTTTTCCTGCATTGTAGAAGGAAGTTGAACTAGATGGACCCTGGGGTTTCTGTTATTGTTGTTGTTGCTGCTGCTGTTGTTAAGTCTGGATGGCCATCTTTTCCTGTATGGCAGAAGGGGGTTGGACTGGATGGCCCCTGGGGTTGCTCCTATTATTATTATTATTATTATTATTATGGATGGCCATCTGTTGGGGGTGCTTTGATTGTGTTTTTCTGCATAGCAGAGGTGGTTGGACTGGATGGCCCCTGACATCTTCCAATGAAATACTATTAAGTTTATGTTGGCTAAAATTCATTTCAAATATTGTATTGTTCTTTCCTCTCTCTCTCTCTCTCTCTCTCTCTCTCTCTCTCGCACTACAAATGAGATGTGCAGTGTGCATAGGATTTTTTTCATGTTTTTTCAATTAGTTCACACAAACACTCTCTCATCTTCCACTGGCACAGCCTGTCGTTCAAATTTTAAAATACAATTCATCAAACAGTTTGCTTATGCCTGATATATTTACATTATATATAATATAATATATATACACATTTATTGGGGCTCCACAAGAAATATTTGCTTCAAAAAGGTCTCCACAGCTGAAAAAGTTTGAGAACCACTGGTCTATATTAATTGACGTTTCAGTAGGAATCTCAAGTATATCATATCTGGAATGAGCGTCAGGGTTTTTTTTAGTCATTCTTCAGTCCATATTGCAGCCAGTTTTTTCTCTAGCATACTCTCTTCTTTTCCTGGTCTAGATGGAAAGGAGAAATTTCCTGTCATCAGCATGTTGGTCATGTAATGACAGCATTCCCCAGATCACTAAATGAGCTTATTTGTGGACTCAATGTAAGTGAAGCATGAGAAATAAAATGGATTGCACAGTGTAAATGCCACTGGATGCCTCTAGGTTATACCAAACATATTGATATAAAACAGTTAAGTATCTTATTTGTTAACACATGTGCCTGTTTTCAGTAAAATGAAGACATATGTCTAGCTGGTAATTATAACTACAGCTATTAAACAAGGCTCCATTAACACTGCCATATAAAATCCAGATTATCTACCTTGAACTTTGTAGACCCATATAATCCAGTTCAAAGCAGATAATGTGGATTAAGTAGATAACGTGGATTATCCCCTTTGACAATCTGGATTCCGTGGCAGTGTAGATCCAGCCTAACTGGTTATATTGTATCTTTCTATCTCTTGCTTTCCAAAGCCTTAACATATATGCTTGTGTGTATGTGCGTTCACAAGTACCTCAATAAAATGTGAACTGACAATTTGATGTAGTTTGCAGAACAGAACCTAGTTTGTGCTGCTCAAACATGAATGAAATCCAGGCTCTGTAATGGCTGTTTGATATTGAAAAATGTGCGGCAGTAGCTTTATGTTTTCTGTTTGTTGTATATGATGCTTAATCAAATTGTGAATAAATGTGTATGTGTATCTATGATCGCTGTATTTATGATCTTAACTATGGAAAGAGAAATGAATAAAATGATTAATACTTTAAGGATCTGCAATTGTGCAAATTATACCCATAAGCACTGATGTGAAGCAAAAATAGATTACAGTGCAGAAAAAAAGGCTTTGCCCAAATGGCGTTTCAATTAATGCGTATTCAGCATGAAATACATTTCCCATTTGGAAAGGTGCAAAGCACTTTGCAGAATGGTTAATATACCATTCAATCACTTATTCTCCAATGAGTCCTTGCCCAGCTACTTCCGCCCTTGTTGCGAGTTGTTTAGAGATCAGGATAGCAACTCAAGGTGTTAAGTTTGTATAGTCTATTCTGTTCTGTCATGATATTGATATCCTTTTTTGAGCTGATAAAATGGACTGAGAGATCAGGTGGAAGGGATTGCTCTGGCTCAGGGGCCTGATAAATGTCTGGCTGACAACAAAAGGCTAGCCATGTGGAAAATGTGATTAAAGAATTGATATAAATAACAAAACGGCCTGATGGCTAAAAGCGCTTAATGAGTCATTGTGCCATTTGTCCAGAAGGTTTCCTCTCTTTCTTGTTTTCTCTGCCTGGGAAACAACATTGGAAACAGGTAAAGAAGGCTCAAAGTGTGGAAAAGCCAAGCTCACCACTAGCCAAACTGGCTAAAAGGATCTGAGAGCTGTAGTTCCCCAAAGTTCTCTGGGAAGTTGTAAATGCGCCCAATATTCATAGGAATCAAATTATGATCAGCATTGCTAAACGATCCATGACTCATAACTCTGCAGAGCTGAAATTCATGCTTAGGTCTTCCATATCCCTATGACAGTATGCTATATTTATTGCTTTTTACATTTACTAGCAAGAATCTATTAACAAATCAGATCCTTACTAGTAAGAAGCACTCTGACAACTAACTATACAGGGTTCCTGACTTTCTTTTATGATGGCAAAGATCTGAGAAGCATAAAATAACAGGCAGCTACATATTACCCCAACTGCCAAGGTTTTGTTTGTATTGCTGCAGTCACTTAGCTCTTTAATCAGGTTATTATAATTATTTATTAGAGTAAATACAAACTGGATTTCTTGTAGAATTTAGTCATAATTAATTTTGGTTTCTTTTTCAATACAGCAATTTTTGTTCAGTTTTCCCACAAATGCAGTGGACCTTCCCCCTGCTTTTGACTTTGTTCTTTGGGACATCACCACAGCGAGAAAGGAGTTGTGGGCTATTGAATAAATTAATTTCATTTCCCACATTCAGCATTTTATGTTTAAGAATTTGACAGCAATGTTAATGACCTCAGTGCATTCTGGGAAAATAATTTACACTTGTGGAATCTGGAGCCAAAGATAATACAAGACACCAGCTGTTTTGCAAACATCCTGGGAACTGAATTTGTTAGAAAAATGTCAGACCTTACCTCTGAGGATGCTTGCCATAGATGCATGTGAAACATCAGGAGAGAATGCCTCTAGAACATGACCATATAGCCCCAAAAACCCTACAACAATGCAATGTCAGCATAGTTTTTCTTGAACTTCTTGGAGAATGGTTCTCAGGTGCTATCTGTATGTCCGTTTTAGGTTAGCACTGAATATGCATTTTCATTTTCGGACAAAAATGGCAACCTTTGAAAATGGAAAGTGTTAAGAATGCAAAGTTTGAGCATTAAGAATTAAATATCTATAGAAATGTTGTTCTCTCTTTATATAAGTAGGCCCCCAAAGCGCCAAGAATGAATGCATGTTTTAATATAGCTAATGTAAGATTTGCAGCAGTTAAGTTGGGGCACTCTGACTGTTTTGCCAGCACATCATAAAATGTGGCACAATGCCATCATTGCAGTTTTAGTAATTCTGAGTTGCAGGTGCGTGCACCATTATATTCCTTTAAGGACTGGTTCTTCAGATTTCCATGTGGCCCTTGGATATTAGAATTGACTTAAGGGCCACATAGATATTTCATGATTTTCTTAATAAAAATTACTATAAGAGGATGACTGCTCTTAAAAACCTATCCCAAAGTAATGACTTCAGTTTATCATCTATGTAGCACACCAAGCAAGCTTCAGGGAAAATATGGTTAACAAAAGCTGGTGTGACAGGAAGAGGGCCCACTGCATATCTGTTGAATTTCCATTTATGCATCATGTAGCTCAACTTCCCATTCTGAAATATAGTGCTGTAAATGTTATATCTGGGTAGGAACAGAAGAAATGAACACAGTATTTTTAAAAAATACTTCTACTCTGTCATAGCTATGAAACTAGGTTCGTTTGTCAGGCAGCCACAATGGCTAGATGGGTGAAGACCTATTGATTGGCTAAGACTCTGAGAAACAGACATTCCCTTGGGGACATTAAATTAGTTGTACAGTATTTGGGTCTTAGCTAATCAATAGGGCTGCTATAATGATTTCTCTGATTTGTTAAGCATTGGTTATGCCTGGACCCAAGCCATGAATCAAGGCATTGTTATATCATTCCCATACTTACAAGTATTCTTGATTGGAAAACCCACAAGTAGAAATCCTGGAAGCAGCAGTGACTGTCTTCAGATTGGTATCAAGTGCATACACAAATCCTAAAATACAGGATCTGAAGCATCCCAGAGCGAGGAGTTGCATCTGTCCCTCTTTATCAAGACTCTTTCTCCACAGGATAAAGAACTGCTGGCCCAAGTTGCCTTCTGGCCCTAAATAATCAGTACAGATGTTGCTTCTGCATCATTCTTCTTTGCCATCATTAACTGTAGATTTTTTAGTTCAATCTATCGGGACAGGTCTTGGTTTAGGGATGTTCTGAGCAAGATATATCTCAGAAGACTCATATTTTTCTTCCACAGTATATTTAATGAGAGGGGGCAGAGCAGAAAGGGGGGAGCAGTGAAAAGTGAAGATGTGTTGTCCCTTTTGGGGATAGTGAACATTGCTATAAAACTGTTATCTGGTGGTTTGATATAAAATAATGTTTTCATGGTATTAAGGTTAGTGCTGCTGGTAGACTTCAAAAGACCATCTTGCTAAGAGGAAACAAATAAGGATATTTTTATACGTATCTCACTTGTTTTGATTTGTTTTATAAGCTCTCTATTTTCTAACTTTGTTTCTCACATTGTCAGTCCAGATATGTTCAGCAGTGATTGTTGCCTTCTTTCAGTTTCCATCTATTGCCTGTCAGGCTTTGCTGAGCTACTCCTTATGCCTGAAACAGCCTCCCACTTCCATCTGCCAGCCTCACTTCTCTGAACCTTTCCAAACCCTCATCTGCAAAGTCTTTTCTATGCCTCACTTTTTCAAATTGTTCTGCGACCAGTTTAATTATCTTCTTATTGTTTAATCCTTTTAATGTCATACCTGATGTATATAATTTAGATGTAACTGATATGAACAACAAACAACAACACTTTATTTATATACTACTCTATCTCCCCGAAGGGACTCAGAGCGGTTTCCAAGTAACAACATAAATACATACAAGGTAAACAGCATAAACATAAAATTAACAAGACAGTATAAGCATAAAAATCACAATAGCACATATACATTTAAAATAATCTTACCTGTTTAAAAAGGCAATTTAAAAAGGTTGGGCCAAGGTTAGTGCAATTTGTAGAGGGCCCGGGAAATTACGTGCAAGCAACAACAATAATAGGTACAGTCTATGGTTGTTCATTTCCGGGGCCTAATAGGAGGAAGTGACCTGGGTAATTGGTAGAAAAAGATATGGCCATATTTAACAGAATCTGGGGGTAAGCTGGAACTAGTCATTCTCAAAGGCTTGTTTAAACCATCAGGTCTTCAAGGGGAGGAATGGAGCTTGTCTTATTTCTCTAGGAAGGGCATTCCAGAGGCGGGGGGCCACCACCGAGAAGGCCCTCTCTCTCGTTCCCACCAACTGTGCTTGTGATGGTGGTGGGAGTGAAAGGAGGGCCTCCTCGGAAGATCTTAAAGTTGCAATCTTAAAGAGATGCAATCGCGAAGATAGGTGGGCCCTGAACAGTTTAGGACTTTATATAGGTCATAACCTGCACCTTGAATTTGGCTCGGCAACTTATTGTCAGCCAGTGAAGCCGTTTTAAATGCCCCCAAGACCCATTCCGGAGAGCTGCCCCAGAAGGATACCATGGTCAATGGTACTGAAAGCCGCTGAGATATCCAGGAGATCCAACAGGTACACACTCCCCTGTCAAGTTCTCTTTGGAAGTCATCCACCAAGGCTACCAGAGCCATCTCAGCACCATGGCCAGGTCTAAAACCAGACTGCGATGGATCTAGATCAGGGGTGCTCACACTTTTTCAGCATGCGAGCTACTCTTAAAGCAACCAAGTTCGAAAGATCTACCTGCCCCCGTCGCTGCCGTGTGCTCCCTGCACTCTCACCACCGTGCATGCTCTTGCTGTTTTCCACCTGCGGGGCATTGCAGGAAGGCGAAAGCACGAGGCGGGGCATCCAGAGGGAGCGCTCCATTCGGCTGGTGAGGCCCGAAGATCACCTGGAAGAGGGCAGAAGATCTACTAGTAGCTCCCGAGCTACCTAATGAGCACCCCTGATCTAGATAATCGGTGTCATCCAAGAATTCCTGGAGTTGAGAGGCAACCACCCGCTCTAGAACCTTGCCTTTGCCTATAACCTATAGAATCTATAGTCTTTACAATGTTCACGCATGCACAGGTACATAGATAAAACAATAAAAGCAGGAAGATTAAAAAAGGAGAAAGGGAACTGAATCTTTGCATGTGGGGTTTTTGTACTGAGAATCACAGTTTATCATTCTTCCAACTTTCGTATGATTTTCTTTTACTTTTTATTATGCTTGTACTATCTGAATAATAAAAATTCCCCAGACATGAATCTTTTAGCTTTCCCACTATATATTATAGAGAATGTATTATATGCATAGTCTCTACATATAATAAGCAGAGAAGATTCTTGTAACGCTTGAGTTAATTAGTACCTCTGTTTCAGGTGATCAAACTTTAAGAATTTGGGATGCAAAGTCACCAAGACTCCCAGTGATAATTCCTGCTCACCAGGCTGAGATTTTGACTTGTGACTGGTGCAAATATGATCAGGTACAGTGGACTGAAACAGTTTATTTTTCAACACTGAAACACCCAATAAAAATTACTGGTATTTTATTATGAAATGAAATATGTGCAGATAATAATCCAGGACTTGATCGGCCAAAATTAAGTTTTTAAAGACATATTTCAGGAGAAGGAAAGGGGTATATATGTCCATGTCACATACTTTGCTTTAGCTGAATTATTTCCATTGTTATTACTTAAGACATTTAAACATTTTCATGTTCTTTACAAAACTACTTAACTTATTTTCCTTTTTTCCCCACTTACTACATGCTTAAGAAATGTATGTACCATTGTCTAACATTATGATCCTTTCAGTGGATTAGAAGAAGTGTGTTCATTTGGATTTTCAAATTGATATATTTGCTAACTTTTAAAATCAGAATCGTAGTGTCAATGCATGCAATTAACTTTTTTATTGCTTTTCACTATATTCTAATGTTACTTCTCATGAAGTGTTGTGACCCAGCTATGGCAGCAATAAAGTCCAGGAGTAGAAAAGGATAACAAATGTTTATTTAACAAGACATGGGAGTTGGTCTAACAAAAATTAGCCTTTCGTCGGCTGGAGAAAAACCCTCAATAAACCCAGGAATCCCTAAACCAAAAATGCCGAAGATAAAAACTATAAAACAAATAGCAGACGTCTGTCTGTGGTATCCAGTAGAGGAATGTTCAAGAAGCGAAGTCAGTCACCGGTCCAAGGTCGTCAGGTAGGAGAAAATCAATCAGGATAAGGAGGAGACGTCACCTGGTCGAACAGGAGCTAAGTATATTAACAAACACATAACTTGCAGCCCCCCATACCACCCAGCATCTGTCTCCCTCCAAGTAATACTATACCCAGTTCAGTAGCAGCCACTCACAGTATTCACACGAGGATCAAGAGGCACACGGCAGTAGCTAAACAAAAGAGCAGACATAAATCCAGAAACCCCCCACCTTTTCCCCAAATCAGCTAGAGCTGCCATAGCAGCTCTCCCAAGAACACAAAATGAATAAAGAACCCAATAACTCACGAGTAGTCTGGAAAATCAGGAACAAGAATACCAGGAACCAGGATACATGAGCTAGAACAATAATAACTCCTTGACCACCGCAGGGATCAAGCCAAATACTCATATTTCTTATAGGACTCTCAATCAGAGTCCTCAGAGACCCCACCCAGTTCCAAAGCATCAGCATTCCTATTCCCTGCAGCTGTAGCACCAGGCCCAGATCTCCAAGCCAGCCAAAGCTCTTCTTGGCTTAAAGGGACCCCCTCAGCCTCAGAATGCGAAGACGGCCAGTCCCGGTCCGTCTGGAACCCCAGAAACGTGCTGGTTCCCGAGTCCGCATTACATACATCCCTCACCTCCTGCACCAATGCCGAATCCAGATCGGTATCACTTTCCTCTGACTGCAATTTTGCATTCCCTGTGAAACCCTCAAAAGAGCCAGACTCAGAAGGCTCCCTAAGTAAATGCTGGATTTTCCTCCTTTGTTCATTGTCTTCATTAATGCTCGAGACACTAGCCACCCTCTTTACTCCAGCTGTAGGAGCCTGGTCATTCAGAGCCGCGTCCCAAACTGAGCTATTGCTTGATGTTACTGCCTCCACACCTCCCTCCATGTTACTACCTGTAGCAACTATAGGCTCATTCACAACAGGAAGACTGTCATTTATGTGTCTATGAAGTTACCCTGTCCTTCATTCTACTTATTCAGCAGTATTAGTAGGAATGATTCTTTTCTTTAAATACCCAAATAGAAAATGTCATCATTAGACTTCTGGGAGAAGGTGAGGTTTCTAGTTTTCACCTTAGTAAAACTGTATAAGGTAAGGAAGCAGCAGCAGTTTTTTTTACCATTGGAGATAAACTCCAGCTGGGCAATATCTTCCTAGATTAAAGGAAACATCTAAGGAGCAAGCAAAATTAGGTAAAGTGGGATTATATAACCTCGACACTGGATCAAAAGTTCAAAAAGCAGATGAGTAGAGGCCAGATTCTGAAGATGTGATGGATTAGTGAAAATATTGACAAATTACTAGTGAAGGAAGATCAAGAAGAGAGGAGACTGTGAAAAAACATTGTGCCCACCTCGATCTATATTTTGTTAATAGTTGGATGAAAAAATGCATGTTAAGATTAGAATAAATTAGGTTAAAGAGGGTTTAAAGGCTTTAACTGAAAGGTTTTGGTGTAGGATGGTTTCTTTTTTTTTTTAACCTGAGCTTTGAGGGTGATTATTAAATGTAATTCATTGCTAGAATTAGAAGAAGAAATTAACTTTGAAATTGATGAAGTTTATACATTTTGAGTATATATAATGGGGAAGACTGGTATGATATAATAGATAGAATAATATAATAGTCATAGAAAAATTATTAAGGCAATAGAATTAGACTAATAGATAATGGATGTATTGAATTGTTAATTCTAATGCTTAAACATTGAATTTTAGGTAGATAAGAATAATATAATCATAGAGTTGGAAGAGACCTTGTGGGGCATCTAGTCCAACCCCCTGCCAAGAAGCAGGAAAATCTCATTCAAAGCACCCTGACAGATGGCCATCCACCCCCTGTTTAAAAGCCTCCAAAGAAGGAGTGTCCACCACACTCCTGGGCAGAGAGTTCCACTGCTCAACAACTCTCACATTCAGAAAGTTCTTTCTAATATTCAGGTGGAATCTCCTTTCCTATAGTTTGAAGCAATTGTTCTGTGTCCTAGTCTCCAGGGCAGCAGTAAACAAGCCTCCTCCCTCCTCCCTATGACTTCCCTTCACATACTTATACATGGCCATCATGTCTCCTCTCAGCCTTCTTTTCTGCAGGCTTAACATGCCCAGCTCTTTAAGCCGCCCCTCATAGGGCTTGTTCTCCAGACCCTTAATTATTTTAGTTTCCCTCCTGTATTAGATGTATTGGAGTGGAAGATAGGTTCTGGTCAAATCAAAATAGTTTATTGTTAATTAATGTTATTTGATGTCATTGGAATGAAACATTTATTAACAAGTAGTTAATATGGTACGTTATAGTTTATAAGTGAATTCACAACATCTATAAGTTATGGAAAAAAGTATATTTTTCCAAGTTAATTTTATTTGGTGTATAAACAGTTTTGATGAATGTTTAAAAATGATGGAGAGGGCTTGATTAGGATTTAGTTAGTTGTGGAAAAGACTGGAATTTGCTTTTCCTTCAGTTTTGTGTTCTCTCTCTCTTTCTCAATATTTCCCCCTTTTTAATGTAGATTGTTTTCTTTATATATTATTATTCTGTACTAAATAACCTTAATAAAATATTATTATTAAAATAATTAATATATTAATAAAAAATCATTATTAACTCAATTCTCCTGGGGTCTAGACTGCATCTTTCTGTTAGTCCTAGGTCTGCAGAAATGTGCTGTTTAAACTTTCAACTGTGGTCAATCTCATATGTGGTTTATGCAGTTTCAGATCCCATGGGTTGAAATCGCCTTTATTCCTGCAATTCATAGTTGATTAGGTTCACATGACATATGATCTTGATGAAAAATTGAAACTTTTGAAATATTAACTTTTTACCACCTCTGAAAAACATGAGAACTCAAATTCCCATATTGATGAACTACACATTAGCATTATGTACACAGCAGCTAGTAGGTTGCAAAATTCCTGTTATGGCAGATTGGGGAAAGGGAAGTGGAATATGGATATTACTTTGGCCTAACCAGTTTAAACTTTAGTTCTGGGTGTATAGTATTTAAAACTTTATTATGTGTTTTATTCTTTCAATCATATGCCTGTTCTCTAACTCCAGAGTGGTAGCAATATTTCTCTTATCTACTATACTTTAAATATCTTTGTACTTTTTATTGCATTATCAGAACTTGCTTGTAACGGGTGCTGTTGACTGCAGTTTGAAAGGCTGGGATTTGAGAAACATCCGACAGCCTGTTTTCAACCTCTCTGGACATACTTATGCTATAAGGAGAGTAAAAGTAAGTGTATTTTTTTTTCTTCATATCAGATTTGTAAATTAGATTTGTAGTTTTTTTAACTTGCTGCAAGTTGTTGGGGTTTTTTTGTTGCAAGCTTTGTTCATAAATGATTTGCTGTTGCCCTCCTCTGAGGTTGAGAGACTAGGATTTGCTCAAGGTAACCAAATGGGTTTCATGGCTGAGCAGGTATTCAAACCCTGGTTTCCAGAGTGATGGTCCATTGCTTGTACCAATGCATCATGCTAGCTCCCATAATTTTTAAAGAACTTAATAATATGGACAGCTTACTTGGAGGAGGAATTGAAATTTTATGAAACTGAAATAGTGAAACCAAATATTATATTATACTCTGTGACTAAGATTTCCCAGCGTCCTGGCCATCTGAAAATAGCTTGAATCTATAGAACTGATTGACTAGTTACCCATCCTCAAGCGAGGATGCAAAACTGCTCCTTCTCCAAATACAACTTTTAAAAAGAGACCCCTTTTTCTTGTCCACAAAGAGGCATATCACAATTCATTTGTGAATAGCACGAGAGATTTATTTTTATTTATTTTTTAAAATGAAGTTTATTGAGTTTTCATAGCTTAAAATAGACATACAACATAAAACTGTCTCCCACTGAAACAGTGGTTCCAAAGACTTCGGAAAGAGACGAAAAAGAAAAGGAGTTAGATAGAGAAGAAAAGTACGAAGCTGAGAAGCTTCAGTGAGCGATAGAATCAACAGTGAGAGGGGGGCCCAGAGGCCCCTCTCTTCTGTTGGGTGATTGGCAGATAGTTAGAAAAGGGTGTGCAAAGCGTGTACGTAGTCATAGGTCGAGGGGTTTGCTTCCAGGCCCACTCTTTCCTGTTCCGTCTTTCTTATTGTTCTTTTGTGTCCTGCGAGGGGATATAGAAGGGAGGGGGAAAAGATGAATCTACTTATATCTATAACATTTTAAACTCTACATTGAATTCCCTTTACAATAAGATCTTATTTTGGTCCAGTCCATTGTCTCCTTTTCCTCTTTCGCATCTCCGCGTAGTTTCTCGCTTAGGGCCAACATCTGTATAGCTCCCCAGAGTTTAGAGAACCAGGCTTCTTTCGAGGGGGGTTCCTCGTCTTTCCATTGCTGGGCAAAGGCCATTCTCGCCGCGGTTATACAAAGAGTAAAGGTTTTCCAATCCTCTTTGGGGAAGTTTTTGTCTTTTATCCCTAACAAGAAAATATCCGGTTTCTTTTCTACTTTCCATCCCAATATTTTACTTATTTCAGCTTGTATCATTTTCCAATACTTGCTTGTTTTATCACAAGTCCACCATACGTGAAAGAAGGTGCCATTGACGCAGGTACATCTTCTGCATTTTGGGCTGAGGTTTTTATAAATTTTGGCTAGTTTGGCCGGTGCTAAATGCCACCTGTAGATCATCTTGATCCAGTTTTCCTGATAGGCGTAACTGGCTATGCAACCCACATTCCCTTTCCAAATTTGAGCCCACGTTTCTTTATTGATTCTATATCTTAGATTTCTCGACCAGCTCTTCATGTATTCCCTATCTTGGTTGTTCTCCATCTCCCATTTTAATAGCACCTTATAAATCCTCCCCACCGTTCTCTGGTTCTTCCCCAACATAATTTCCTCTAGTTCATCGCTATCCTCCTCAAATCCCTTTCTTGAATCCATTTTAAATTTCTCTTTCACTTGTAGATATGGGAGCCAACCCAACCCTATCCCTTCTAGGTTCAATTGTTCCATGCTTTTGAGCACATATTTTTGCCCGTCCCACTCTAACAATTCTCTGTATTGTGCCCATTTTTTGCTCCCTAATTCTCTAATTCTAAACGCCTCTATTGGGGATAGCCATAGTGGGGTCTTTTTGTGTGTTTTTTCCAATACTTGGTCCAAACCCTAAATATCGCCTCCCTGGTAGAGTGATTCTTAAATCCCGCGTCTGCTTTGATTTTATCGTATCCCAGGTAGGCGTGGAACCCGAACCTTAAATCATGCCCCTCCAGATTCAGCATCCTATCATCTTTCAAGTTAACCCAATCCCTCGCCCAGGCGAGACAGTTGGCCTCGAAATATACTTTTAAGTTAGGAACCCCTAGTCCTCCTCTTTTCTTTACCATCTTGCAAGGTTTTCATCTTTACTCTTGGTTTTTTCCCTCCCCACAAAAATTTTGACAAATCTCTTGTCCAGATTTTAAACTGCTCTTCTTTTTTATAATTGGAATTGTAGAGAAAAGAAAATTGATTCTGGGGAGAATCATCATTTTAAGTGTTGCCACTTTTCCCATTAAAGATAGGTTGAGTTTCCCCCATTTCTCTATATCTTTTTGAATTGTTTTCCATAATTCTATATAGTTGTTTTTAAATATTTAAATTTAAAATATTTACAACAAAAACAATTCCAATCAGCCAATAAACCAGGAAGATACTTAGCTTGGCAATTAAGGGAAAAGAGAGTTAGAAACCACATCCCCAAGATCAGAATTGGGCAGGTAGAATATAAAACCAATGCCAAAATTAGAAAGGCAATGCATATATACTTCATGGAGCTATATAAGAAAGATGAAATTGAGATAGAAAAAATAGTAAAATACCTGGGGAAAAAGAAATTAAAGAGAATAACAGAAGAGGAAAGAACAAAGTTAAATAAGGAAATTTCAATGGAAGAAATTAAGAGAGCAATTAAAAAAACTGAAAAATGGTAAGGCAACTGGCCCAGACGGGTTCTCTGCTGAGTACTACAAGGAATTCCAAGACGAGATTCAGGAAATATTGGGGAAAGTATTTAATGACGTACTCCAAAAAGGCATAGTGCCAGAGACCTGGGGGGAGGCAAACATAACACTAATTGGAAAACAGGGCAAAGAAAGAGATAACCCAGCTAACTATAGACCAATAGCGCTTCTCAATTTCGATTATAAAATATTCTCATCTATTATAGCGGAAAGGCTAAAGGAATTTTTGGAACATTGGGTAAGAGAAGACCAAAATGGATTTATCCCAGGAAGACAGCTAAAAACCAATATAAGAAATATAATTAATGTGATCGAATACTTTGACAAAAACATAGATAAAGAGGCTGCTATAATGTTTCTGGACGCTGAGAAAGCGTTCGACAAAATCTCCTGGGACTATCTCAAATTGCTTCTCAAAGAATTAGATATGGGGTTTCAGATAGAGAATACAATACGGGCTATATACCAAAAACAATCAGCTAAAATAATAATCAACCAAGGAAAAACCGAAAAACTGGATATTCAAAAAGGAGTAAGGCAGGGATGCCCACTGTCCCCTCTGCTATTTGTCCTCATGCTCGAAATTCTACTTAATACCATCAGGGAGGATGACAATCTTAAAGGGGTACAAATTGGAAAAGAAAAGACAAAAGGGAAGGCCTTTGCGGATGATGTAGCCTTAATCATACAAAGCCCAATAGAAACGATCCAACTATGGTTGGAAAAAATTGAAGGATTTGGCGAGATAGCTGGCCTTAAAATGAATAAGAACAAAACCCAAATATTAGCCAAAAACATTTATGGAGAAAAGAAACAGAAACTGGAGGAGATCTCAGGAATAAGAGTAGTAAACAAAGTGAAATATCTAGGAATTAACCTAACACATAAAAACTCTCAGTTATTTAAAAACAACTATATAGAATTATGGAAAACAATTCAAAAAGATATACGAGAGATTTATTTAAACATTTAATTTATTTAATTTAAATATTTTATATGTTTTATCCACATATATGAGATTTTCTATATGGGCTTTCATTCAAAGGTTCACAGAATTAAAATACTAAGAGACCGTGAAATGCATAATAAAAAGAACTAGCAGATGAAACCATATTAATCAGCAAGATGTTAAAATGCCTAATATATTCTATGTGTGAAATTCTATATGTGTTTGCTCCACACTAAATCCTACGAACTTTGGTGGAACTGAGGCCCCTTCTACACAACTGTATAAAATTCACATTGAACTGAACTATATAGCTGTGTGGACTCAGATAATCCAGTTCAAAGCAGTTATTGTGAATTATCTGCCTTGATATTCTGGGGGCCCTTCCACACAACCCCATATCCCAGAATATCAAGGCAGAAAATCCCACAGTATCTGCTTTGAACTGGATTATCTGAGTCTATACTCAGATAATGTGGGATTTTCCGCCTTGATATTCTGGGATATAGGGTTGTGTGGAAGGGCCCTGATTTTTCATCTATCTTCTACAATCTAAAAATGAATATTGTTGACAGAGGTGGGCTTCAGTGGAGGAGGACAACCCTTAGGTAGAACACCATAGCCAGAAAGACATTTATTTGACTCTGTTGTACAAAGAGGAGAGGTGGTTAGCTTTTACATTAGCATAATTGTTTGTGTGGAGAGAAAATGTATAAATTATGCAAGACAGAAATTAAAACATACAACTAAACATCAGAAATAGTTCACATGTATTGATATAATTTCAGCAGTCCCAATAATAATTGATGAAACATTTAAAAAATCTAACCTAGTCTGTTCATATATATTAAAATAAATTATAGCAAAATGCCTTTTAGAGCAGTCCCATGAATAATTACCATGTGATACTTGACAACCAAAATATTCTCACCCTATGACAACCAGAATGGCAACCTGTGATCCTATAACTGCTTTTACATTACTCCTTGGTAGAATCCTGCATGACCAAGCATTAGGGGATTCCTAAGGAACACCAAGGAGTTCCTTAGCAGATAGCATATTGGCCAGCTGTGCAAAAAATGTAGATTGGGATTAACATCTATTTTTAAACATTCCTATTTTTAAAAAGCACTAAATGGCTTGTTTTCATTCTCTCACCAAATCCAGTGGCAGAAATAGTCTCACTGAGTCAGTGGGATGTAACTAAATATTGGTTTGCCATTCAGCAATTGATTCATGGATTAGACTTCAGTTGGGACTTGAAATTGGATTTTTCCCTGTAGTCATTTTTTAAATTCTTATAGATGATATGCTGAAATGGCCACCATGATAAAGAAAAATCAGGACAGTTTATTTATGTATTGTAAGTCCATCTGCTTTAAATGGGATATTCAGGACTGATTTCTTTTGTAGGGGAGAGTTGATTTTTACTACTGAGCTGCTTGGAAGTGAGTTACAGTGTAATTTTGCTGGTGGCAAAAATTAAGTTGGGAAAGTTTGGCACAGGGTTCCTATCTTTGCTGCAGCCTTTGTTCATCATTTACACTGTATGCCAAGGAGTGCAGCAATATATCTACTCTCTGTTATGGGTGACATCTTAAGAAATTGCACTGTTGCCAGTTTTTAGGCTTGGAGCTGGTTACCTCAATAATCGTAATTAAAAAACTCTTTGGAAAAAGGATGGCCTTGTTGGTAGTGGTGTAGCATATTTTGTCAAATGCTACAGATTCAGGGGATGTGTTCCTTTTGATGAATTGTGTCAGAGCTTTAATACTTCATAAAGGGGTTTTTTTGAAGCATAAATTTCTTTATAGATTGAAAATCATGTTCTGTCTCTAAGCCAAAGAAAAATGTAATAACAATTGTCATGTAAGGAACTGAGTTGAAAAGTTAGAGCAGAACTGCTAGATGCTGCTATTAATGAAAAGAAAATGGAACCATTATATACTGTAGTATTTCCTTCTGGATGCTTTCTAATGTTGCTTAGCAAAATTCAGTTCTTAATTTTGTTTGTATTTCTTTTATTTCTTTGCAGTTTTCACCATTTAGTGGCACTATATTGGCTTCTTGTTCCTACGATTTTACTGTGAGGTACAGTAATCTTAATTTTTACTGCATGATTATCAGTTAGTCTTGCACTTTCTGGAGCATATGCCATTTTTTGCTCTAAGTCTGTGGAAACAGTATTTCCAAGGACTGGTGTTTTGTTGTGGAAGGTGATTTGTGTTGGAGGAAGCACCACCTTCCAGAGTCAGACATGACTAGACTTAAAGTTACGGGAAACCACAATATCTGCTTTGAATTGGATTATCTGAGTCCACACTGCTATATAGTTAGTTCAATGTGGATTGAACTGGATTATATGGTAGTGTGGACTCAGGTGACCCAGTTCAAAGCAGACACCTTAGTGGCACAATGGTGTAGCTAATGCATTGATCTCTAATTTGTCCTTAATTCCATGTAATCAGCTTGATACCTTTTGACTGGACAGATTTTTTTCTAGATTTTGGTATCTTTATGCCTTTGTATTTGGAAGTTTGCAAAGAGCATATGTCATGTGCAAATAATGGAACAGTAAAGGGTATATACAAATGTAAATATTGGGAATCAATAGGCTTATGTACAGAAGAGTATGGAGAGTATGAGATGAACCTACTGTTGGGGATATTATTTATACAGGGTGCTTCTGAGGGAGGCTTTTGTGACAGCCATGTTGAATCAGTGCACCTGGCACTTATACTTCACCCAGGAACTATGCCAGTGACCCTGCTGTTGCTTCCAGCTCAATATGGTTAACTTAAATTGATACGAAACCCAGCCGCAGTAGTTCTAAACCAGTGAAATTGTTGGCATCTTTTCTTCACAGAATATTTACTGACTTATTTTGTATCCCTCCTTCTGAGACTTATGGTAGCTTTCCAAATTAAAAGAAATGTTATATACATGAAATCATACAAAAGATAATTACTAAGTTGTAATTAAACTGGATATATTTATTTTAAAATTGAATATATTCTTTAACTGATTTTTTAAAAAGATTTAAAATTGGAGAATTGTTTTACTTAGAAGTTTATAGAAACAGATATTCACCTTTTAAATAGATCACAGTCACTCCCTACCCCATTATTAAGGTTAAAAAATAAATGTCTTTCAAAACCAGAAGTGGCCTTTCTTATGTTCATTTTTGGTATTTTTGGAAGCCTGTGAAGCGGAAAACTGGCCATATATATGCTTTTAAATACCCAACTAACATTATTAAAAGCCACACAACCAATCCCACACAACTTTGTTAATAAGAACATAAGAACATAAGAAGAGCCATGCTGAATCGGACCTCAGCCCATCTAGTCCAGCATTCTGTATCACACAGTGGCCCACCAGTTGTACACGGGGATCTCGAGCAGAAGGGAGGGCAAAACCCTGACCTGCTCCCGACCCCCACAACCAGTACCCAGGGAAATCCTGCCTACCTCAACCAACTCCGAGGTGGCACTTGAATGTCCTTTTCAGTAACTACCGATACACTTGGTATCCATGAATCTGTCTAATCCTGTCTTGAAGTTGTTCAGGCTGACAGCTGTCACAACCTCCTCTGGAAGTGAGTTCCATAACCCAATGACCCTCTGGGTGAAGAAATATTTCCCTTTATTAGTCCTAACTTTCCTACCTTGGAGCTTCAGGGACCTTTTCCAGTTCCGTTATATCCTTCTTAAGGTGCGGAGACCAGAATTTTACACAGTACTCCAAATGTGGCCTTACCATCGATTTGTAGAGAGGTAATACAACATTTGCTGACCTATTTTCGATTCCTTTTCTGATCATGCCTAGCATAACATTTGCTTTTTTCACTGCTGCAGCGCACTGGGTTGACATCTTCATTGAGCTGTCCACCAAGACCCCAAGATCCCTTTCCTGGTTTGTCTCGGAAAGCTTTGACCCCATCAATTTGTAGGTGTAGTTGGGGTTCTTTGCCCCGATGTGCATGACTTTACACTTGTTTAGGTTAAAATGCTTAATGATAATTGGCTTCTGTAAATTAACGTGGATGTTTTAAGTTCAGATTTTATGTCATTATATAATTTTTGTTTGATAATATTTGGTTTAATTTATTGATGTTAGGTTCTAATGTTGTTTTCATATGTGGGGTTTTTCTGAGATTATTATGTTGATACTTCTTTGTTCTATTGAGGCATTGAATGTTTGCTGTTGTATGTTGAAATCCACCGAGTCGCCCTGGTGCGATAGGGTAGAATAATAATAATAATTAGTATTATTATTATAAACACATAGATAATTAAATCCACAGAACTAAAACCTGCAAATGTGTGGGTGGGGACAGGGACTGCTTAAATAAGTGTCTTTTCCTGCCTCTGTAAAATCAACAAGGGGATTAGTCTACCCTTTCTGAGAAGATAATTGCAGAGCTTGAGTGAAGCCTCTGCTAAGGCTCTCTCTTATATCCCCGTTAGCCATGTGGATGGAGGTGTTGGGATGTAACTTCCTTGAATCAAGACAGAGTTGTAATGAAGAATGCACTCCTGCAGATAGCCTGGATCCAAACCATGTAGGAGTTTGTAAGTTACAAGCAGCCTTTCTCCTAGGTTGCTGATTATAAAGGAAAGAAAGGTAGAGCAACTGTATCTGTAGGAGGGAATTTCAGCAGGTATATCTTGCTGTGCAAACAGACATTCTCATTTCTACACAACTGTTGAAGGTGCAAGAGTCCTGTTTTCTTCAGCTTGTGGCCACCTTGACCTCTCCCTTCTCTTCTTCCTGCTGAATGCTATTTCTCCATCTCAAAATATCTCAAGCCTGTTTCACAATATTTCACAAATAGCAAGTAAGCTGATAAGCATGCCTTTTCCAGAGTGAACTCAACTTACCTTTACTACACAGAGCTAGTTCTTTTCTTCCTTAAATTTGGAGAACACATATGGAGCAAGACTCTAGGGTACAATGTAAGGGAGTTTTAACTCAATATCTTCAACTATGGACCCTACCTACAAAAGTCCCATTTTCAGATTGTGTATCCATCTTCTTTTGAAACCAATTTGGGCTACCCCCCCCCCCCATGCCATTTTCTGGCATGGTGGATCTGGTCTGTATTTGGACCACAAGGGGGGCAGGTTTATAGTCCTAAGTGGTTTATGTCCTCTGTATTTACTTTAGAGTATGGAGTGGTACAAAGACGAAGACAGATATGGTATGGGGAAGCAATCTTTTGTTCTGACACCCCCCAAATATACTGTATTTCACTGTGTAATGGTCACCCCCTTCTTTTGGGCCCCAAAATGTTATGGGGCTTCATTCAGTTGTGGGCCGAGTGAAGCGCCATAGCTGGATCCCCCCCCCCAACCACCACCACCACCACCACTACTACATAATAGTCACCCTGCCTGTATTTCTTTAACAGTGGAAAGGTGTGTATGTTATACTTATTTAAATGGTGAATACCTGTTCCTAGATGCTTTCTGTAAGGACAATTCACCCATTTTCAGCCAGAAAATAGGTACCGTGGTGGGCGGATTGGGAGCCATAGACCCAGGGCCACACTCTGCCTTTGCCTAGCTTTGCAGGGCAACCCCCCCCCCCCCCCGGATGCTATGGATGTATACATGTTAAGAATAACAAAAATAGTTGTATTACTTGTATTACTTGAATTAGCCAGGTGTTGTAGTTAAGGGTTTTTGACTTTCCTCATTCCTGACTAATAAGTCTTTGTATGCTTAGGAATACGAATATTTTGCAGAGATACCGTTACCATTTTCTGGAATAGCTGAGGCTTTGATTCACTACCTTTGGTCCATTAATGACAACAAGACCTAAGAGGAGAGATACATTTGTTATACTTGTATAAAGTGTTTTCTAATTGAGAAACACAAGGACTTTAATCCTGCAAATTTGCTTTTTCAAGTACCAACTAAAAATATGTGGCTCCTTGCTGTTAAAAGACTAATTGGGAGGTGGATATTGGCCATCTGCCATGACAGATGCTCCTGATATAATAGCTGCTCAGTTAACCAGTATCCTGCAGTCAATATGAGAGCTTTTTTGTAAGTGGAGTCTACCAGAAATAACTTTGTTAGAACCTCTTAAATAATATCAAGCCATTTACTGTTTAATGATTTGGGAGAAAGAACTTTAATCTGTTTCTTCTCATTTTGGAAGGTCAGCCTTGTGAGTATTGTGCGTGTCTGTGTACTAATAACATCAAGTCATTCTGTTTCTTTGTAGTTAGTATCCAATATATTTCAGACCTAAAATACTTATCTGCTTCTAGATTACTATTAGTAATAGAATTGATAATGAAAAATCTGTTCCACTTGAAATCCAAGCTGGGAACTTTGCAGCCTTCCAAAGGTTGTTCAATTACAATTCTCAACAAGCCTGACCTTTTTGCTTTGCTGACTACAGCTGCTGGGACTTACAGTCTCACAATGCAAGGAAATATTTATTTCGGGTACAGCTTTGGGGGGACATTTTCGACAGTGTGACCATTCTCAGTGCTGGCTGGAGGATTCAGAAATTTTAATCTAAACTAATGTATCAAACTATATCTTTTTCTCATTGCCATTTCCTGGTTGCCCTTTCTCTTAAGAGGCCTGATGTGCTTTTAAAAGATGTTTCATGTATAGAAATTAAGTGGGCAAGACTTTCCCCATCACTTGCCTTTCTTTCTACATGTCAAGATAGTAAGGGCACAGAGAAAAGCCAATACAGAAAATTGTAAATAGTAAGAATTGTAGTATGCGTATTCCTTATATAAATATCTTGTCTTTTGTTTACCTATATATTTAAATAACAAAACATCTTGTTTAACTTTGAAGGAGCAATAGATTATATTTTCCCAACATTTTCATGGGTTATGGGCTACTTCATCAAAGTGTTACCATGATGCATTTGCGTGGGTCCATGGCTAGAAGGTATTCTAATAAGCAGGAGCTCCTGGTGGCACAATAGATTAAACCTTTGTGCTGGCAGGACTGAAGACTGACAGGTTGGAAGTTCGAATCTGGGAAGAGCGCGGATGAGCTCCCTCTGTCAATTCCAGCTCCCCATGCAGAGACATGAGAGAAGCCTCCCACATGGATGGTAAAACATCAAAACATCTGGGCGTCCCCTGGGCAACGTCCCTGCAGACGGCCAATTCTCTCTCTCCAGAAGTGACTTGCAGTTTCTCAAGTCACTCCTGACACACTCCTGACACTTCACAATAAGCAGTGAAGACAGAAGAAATTGAAATGCAAAGTATACTTCTTGTATTTCAATTCCTTCTGAACACAGGGATAGCAACCCTCCTTTCCATATTTCTATGAAAACTTGTCAACTTAGGTAGTACTTCATGCATCTGACGAAAACAAATTTCTGCCTGCTTATATCTGTTCATTAGTACACCATGTGGAAACAGTTTGAGCATTTTCATTATTTGTGCAGGAGATACTTCGGAGAGCTTAATATATAGGCTATATATTGTAAGCAAAATTCACTGGATGGGAGGCTGGGGACCTCACAATTATATTTCAGTTCATAAAATGTACAGTGGTACATCATTTAAAAAATATGGAGGAGTTCAGCTTAAATAAATCACCTTCCTGAGAGCTTTTGTGCAAACTATAGGAATTGTATTATCAGTATATCTGTTTGTTACTGTATCACATATCATTAGTAGGATGAAGTTTCACAAAACTTCGAGGGGATGGTCTGAATATCTACTCTACATATCAGAAAAAACCTTAGGAAATGCTTGATAGACACCCATATTATTTGTTTTGAATCATACAGAATAGCATGTTTGGTCACAACCAGGAAAGACATACTATCTCAAGGGCAGATGAAACTGATATGCAATACAAGGACTGTTTGAACACCTAAAGAGAGAGGCAGTCATCCTGATCATTTATGATCATTTATGATGGTTAATTATTTCTCCCAAGCTACACTGGGTATTACAGCTAGTATCAAATAAAATGTGTCTGCCTTTAAGGTAGCACAGAGATTTATTGCAATAGGTTATATGACCAGATCCACCCCAGAAGTAAAAAAATCATTTGAGAATCTTGTTGTTTAGAGGAGAAAATATGAATATTGAGGAAGAAAAGGTGGTATTTTGGTATCACAAATTCTGCATATTTTAGCAGCAAAAATGTTACTATTTTGTGTGTTAAAGTTTGGTCAGATAAGTAGGACAATAGGCAATTCCTTCTGTGTGTGTTTGCCTCAGAAAACACTCTTGCCAGACTTAGAAGGGAAGACTGTGCATCATTTGTTTCCTTGGTTCATAGGCCTTTATTCAGCTCAGCATTTGCCAACTCATTCCAGCAGCATTTTTCTGCATGTCTGTCAAGAATTAACTCCTCCAAGAACATAGTTAGCCAAGTGAGCAAATATAAAATCAGATAGTTAAGGCCATTGACGGAAATGAGTTAGTGATGTTTGCCTAATGGACACATACTCATCTCAGTTGAAACCAGTTGGCACGTACAGTTTTTTTTTAAAGAAAGGAGTGATTAAACACTTAGTTCGAAAATTGCATAATAGGTGCTGGGATATCACCAAGAGATATGGATGCATATCACACCCATACTATGTCTTCCTTGCCATTTTGCAATCTTGCTTTCAGTTTAATGATGTTGCTTCTTTTTTGTACTCTATAGAGTTTTCTGACTACTACCATAGTAGCTCTTATGTTGTACAGTTTTACTTTTAGATTTGTTTTGTGATTTCCAAAATTCCCTACAGACACTCAATACAAAGTTCTGTAATACATGCAATTTAGAAATAAAAAAATGTTACACAATAGAAGGAAAATGCCAGATTGCAGCTCTTGTAGAATCTGGCAGATGGCACAACCTGCAATAATGTAATTGCTATGCAGAGAATCTTGAAGACATTTGGTGCATCAAGCAGATCATTTAACACAATATCATTTAATACATGATAATCAAGCAATATATACTCTCCACAAAGTCACAACTTGATTAGGAAAAATTAGCAGAAAGATGTTTGTTTTTAAGGCATAGTTATAGAATTTTTCTAAAGCCTGGATGATTCCATAAGATGTTTTCTTGAAATATCCGAGGCAGCAAGTTTGTAGAAATCTAATCTCTGTTCACAACCTGAAAGAGCCTTCCACATTGAGCACTCTCTAGAACAGTGGTTCTTAACCTGTGGGCTGCGGACCACCAGTGGTCCGCGAAGACAAAAAATCTGGCCCACAAGTCTAGTTCCATTTTTTTATTTTTTTTTAATTTCCACTACTTTTGCACCACCTGCCACTCCTTCCCTGTTGCTGACCATGGCATATGTTCTGTATCAGAAACTAGAGCTGATGTGGTCTATCCAATGCAATTTTCTGAATCAAAATGCACACACAATCTTCAGGCAAGGTGGACCTTTAATTTATCATCCCACCACAGCCACCAATTGTAACAAAACAGTTTGGCTATGTTGCTATGGCAACGCCTGGGGCCTCTGTCCAGTTCTCAGCTAATATTAATAAACTTATACTTTAATTGGGCATTTCATTACAGCACCCCAAACCAAATCTGAAGTTGACCAAAAACTGATTTGTAACCCTTTTGGTACTAATGCTCGAGAGGGTCCCTGGTCAAAGTGGTTCCTGGTCAAGTAGTCCCTTGTCAAGTGGTCTCTGGGCAAGTGGTCTCTGGCTCATGAATAGGTCAAGAATCATTCTGCTGAGAGAAGGAAGGTGTAATGAACGTCAACCCCAAAACATCAACAGAAAAATACAATATTCTCAGGGCAAGCCAATTAGTCCACAGTAGAAATAGAACCCAAGGGAACAAGCAGAAGGAAAAGCCAAGTGTCTAGTCCACAGTCAGAGCATAATACCAGATTTCCAAGCAATGAGGTTTTGTCTATAAGTCAAGAGCCGAAGTCCAGAAGCTGTCCAAATTCCAAAATGTGCATGAAAGTCAAGATTCCAAGGTCCAGGCATGGATACAGAAGTTGCAGTCAGCAACCAGGTAACAAAGTGCAAACCCTTAAATGCTGTTTTCATAGCTAATTGCGATTGCCATCCTTCTTCTCAGAAAATCTTGCTGATCTCACCAGCTGAGCCCTTTCCCTACTTAATTCCACGAAGGAAGGCATAATTATCCTCCTCAGCCTGCTCAACAGAAGCCTCTTAAGTTTGACCAGCAGGCTGAATAGTTGTTACTTCTGACTCAATAGCCAAACCCTCAATCAGCAAACTATCATCTACATTATCTATGATAAAACCACTGTCAACACCTAAGGAGTGCCCCTGCCATTTTTCTACCCAGATATTTAATGCCAAATGTGATAGCATGGCAGAGAGAGCAGAAGGTCCTTATGTCTTTTAAGTTCATCTGTGATGGACTAAGTGCTTGCATTTGCCAATCTACTGTATTTACCTTGATCCAAAAATAAGTCAGCCCAGATTTCTGGGGTTCATTTTTTGACTATAAGTTTTAGACTTATATTTGAGTACATACAGTAAGGGGTGTCTCAACACAGCTAGCATTTGTGTGAAATAAAACCTGAGTCTAACACTACATCCTTATGTCTTCAGACAAGTGTAATGCCAACCAGCATAGGTTTAATTTCTGTGTCCTGATCTACCTTTCCACTGACCAGGAGCATCTCCACCATGTCCAGATTAAAATTCAATTTATTCACCCTCAACCATAACTGATGCCAAACTGTGATTTGGAAACCACTTACTTGGAGTTTGGTGAATAGGAGTAGTGGAGTCAGGGGTCATGGGTATACTGGTACCACTGAATCCCAGCTCTGGAGAATCTAGAATCATGGACTTACTTGAACTAGAAGACACCACATGGGCCATCCAGTCCAACCCCTGTCATGCAGGAAAGCACAATAAAAGCACTCCCAACAGATGGCATTCCAGTCTCTGTTTAAAAGCCTACAAAGAAGAATCTCCATCACACTCTGAGGCAAAGAGTTCCACTGTTGAACAGCTCTTACGGTCAATATGTTCTTCCTAATGTTCAGGTGGAATCTCCTTTCTTGTATTTTGAACTCATTGCTCTGAGTTCTAGTCCCCAGGGCAGCAGAAAACAAACCTGCTCACTGTTCCTTATGACATCCTTTCAAATATTTAAACATGACAATCAAGTCTCCTACCAATCTTCTCTAATGCAGGCTAAATATACCAGGCTCTTTAAGTCGCGTCTCATGGGGACTGGTTTCCAAATCTTTGGTCACTTTAGTCTCCTTCCTCTGAATACATTTCACCATGTCAATATCCTTCTTGAATTGTGGTGCCCAGAATCTGACAAAGTATCCAGGTGAGGTCTGACCAAAGCAGAACAGAGGGGCACCGTGATTTCCCTTGATAGTCCTTTTGATGCAGCTCAAAATCCCCATTGTTGAGCCAGGTGTCGCCCATCCTGTATCTTTGCATTTCATTTGTTCTGCCTAAGTGTAGGATCCCTACAGTTATCCTTGTTGAAATCAATTTTGTTAGTTTTGATCCAACTCTCTAATCTGTTATGGTCGTTTGAATTCTGATCTTGTATTCTGAATATTAGTTATCCCTCCCAATTTGGTGTCATCTGCAAACTTGATACCATAAGCATGCCCTCAAAACTTTCATCCAAGTCATTAATAAAGATGTTGAACAGCCCTGGGCCCAGGACAGAATCTTTTGACACCCCACTAGTCATTTATTTCCACTAGTGACTTCTTTCCATCTCTCCTAGTAGTTTCATGTAGAAGTTGAAGAGCAAGTGAGACACACAAAGTCTTGAGGTGCTCCACAGGCCACAAGCCAAGATATTACAGGAATTCTCTAGAACCTCTATCTGCTTTCCTCCAGGAAGGAACAGACCTACTGTAAAACAGTGCCCCACAGACCTGAAAGGAAATCTTGATTGATGGCATCTAAGGTGCTGACAGGTTCAACAGAACAAGCCATCCTTGTCCAATTCCCAATGAAGGTCATAATCCAAGACAAGCACAGCCATCTAGCCAAGCTGAAATCAGATTGAAATTGATGTAGATAATTCAAGAACCTGCAAAGCCAAGAGCTACCACAGTATTCTACTCATGCTTCAGAGGTGTAATATTTATGCCCTATTACATAAATGTAACTTTTCTAAACTCAATAGAGATATGCAAACTATAGATGTATATAGGGCTTAAATTGTTTTTGTTCATCCCAGTTAGAGTAGATTCGTTGAATTAGTGGGACTTAACGCAAGTGTTGACTTGCTATTTAGTAGTTATTCTCTAGTTGTTATTAGCAATTCGATTTAACCCTGGAGTCTTACCTTACTTTTTGGAGTAAAGGTCCTTACAGCAACTTACGATAAAACAGAAATATACAACATCAACAGATGAAATAAGAAAAACAATATATTAAAACCATATCCAAGTAATACAATCAATGATTCCATAATTTGATTTAATATTTATACATTTTATTTAAAAATTATAAATGATTATAACTATGTCTTGCAAAGAAATTAGAAACAAAAACGTTTGAAAATAAAGTTTCAGGTGAGAAATGTTATTTTTTGCCTGTATCTTTCATATGCAGAAGGAGCACACCAATGCTTTGTCTAATTCTTATGAGCTTCCATTCTTTTGTTTTGGTATACCTTTTAGCTGAACACTTGTGTGTGTGTTTAGTTTGGCCTCAACATTAAAGCCTTTGAGGATATTCTTCTTTGCCGTGCTAGGAATGTTATCCAACAACTATAGCCAAGGATAATTGATTGTAATCAGTTAATTAAAACTGTCTATAGACAAAAGGAGGTAGTTTTATTTCTAATACAGTGATAGGATTTGTAAGTTTTTTACACCAGAGACTGATCTGGCATGATGAAAGTTCATCCACTTTGGATGATTGAAAAGCTGTACTGCTGATAGTGAATTTGCACAACACACTTTTAGGTCATGACTTTCAGAAGAAATATGGTATATTGTTAATTTTTGCCATCAAGAGCCACTGATTCATTCTGAATAGTATTTCTAATGAGTGTATCTTTCAGCTCACAAACGTCTTTGATACCATTTTAACTATAACTTTATAGGTAACTTTTCTGTTTGGAAGTAAGTGGAGTAGATGCATCAAGACGGGTGCAGAAAACCTGTTACTGCAGAGACATTTTTGGGCTGTGACACCTTATGCGTCACGATGCACCCCTGCAGCCAATCTAATGACAGGAGGTTCTTGGCCAGCGTTCGACTGCAGTTCTGCAGCTGGAAAAAAGGAAACAGACCTCATTATTCTCCACACTGAGTGGAGAGACACATTCACTGACATGGTGACCCCTGCTTCCTCCAGTTATTGATTGGCTGTGGAGACGTGCTCCAGCGCCTTTATGCAGCATTGTACAGCTAGCACTGTAGAAACCTTGCATTGATGGAGATTTACACTCTGCTAGCACTCAAACAAGGTATTAACCAGAGAGTGCTAATTCAGAAGCAGGAGTCCCAAATTGTGTCTGGGCAGTTATTACCACATTCTTAAAACCTGTTCATGGGTTAATATTTACATTTGCTCCTTTGCCTCTTCTATGTAAAATTCATCCTACTTAGTCCTTATCAAATCAACCAGAGGATTTTGTCAATCTTTTTATAAGTAGACCTCCAGCAGTTTTTGATTTGATGAAGCTGTATAGTTAACTCCTGAAGTGCTTAAGTTTTCCCATATTCTCTACCTAACTGAAATTCCTTTGCTCTGATACACTCAAATAAGTAAATTGCTGCCAGTAATCTGTCTCTTTGATATGTGTGCCAAGAAAGAAGGGGGCATGTAAGACTGACACTCTGCTGTTTAAGTATGCAGAGTCAAGTGCCTGCATTATTTGATTTTTTATTAGACCTTAAATATGTTTCTTACATAATGTTGCTCAGAACATAACATATTTTATCTATTCCTATTTAGAATATAATGCCAGTTAATAATACTCAGACCTCAGATATTTAGCTTTTTTAATGCATGTAGAAATATATTCCTGCATCCAGAAATTGTCCAATGAGTAGCATTTAATGACTGGAGGGGGAAAAGGATAAGCGGTTCTTTCAATTTAAATTATCCCCATATTGATCTTTTAAAACTCAAATTATTTCTATACCATTTTTAAAAAATGTTAATTTAGGTAATTAAATATTTTAAAAAACAGAAGTAAATTATAACCCATCTGTCCTGATAAAATTTACTATATATTGTGATTTCCATTATAGAGAAAACAATGTTGTACCTGCAAACCATAGAGCTGTTAAAAATAAAGTGTTTATCAAAGACAAGAGAAGGCATCCTTCTATCCATTCCTTTATTTATGCCCCAGTCTTTCCTCAAACCTGGACTCAGAGCAGCTTACCAAACAGAGTTACTTACCAAACAGAGTTACAATAAATTCAATTATGGTTAAAATATACATAAAGTTGTGATTGAAAGTGTAAACTATTTTATTTATTTATTTATTTATACCCTGATTTTATCTCTTGATTGGGACCAGTTAAACTACTAATGATTTAAAACTAGTACGGAACCATAAAGGCCCCTTTCTCTCAAAACAGTCCATTCCCAAAAGACCTTTACCTGCCGCCCAAAGAACAGCAGAGCCATTCTAGGCCTACTTGGAAAAGAGTTCTGGAGTCTGGCAGCAGGCTCTCCTGTATTCCTCCCCAGCTTGCTTATGTAGATGGATTGAGAAAAGTGCCTGCTGCCACAATCTTAGTACTTGGGCAGACTCATGTGGGAAGAAACTGGTGGCCAGTAGAGTAGAGCCTGAAACCAGCCACATTTAACAATCCATGAAGCAGCATGACAAGCATGATTGAATACACAGAAATTCAAATCAAAAAGATCCTTTGGCTATATGGATGAAACTGATAGTTTCGCATTCTCCTGCATTCACATTTTTATCTCAGTTTCTTTCTCTCCAATTTATGAAGAAATGTGTACATCCTGGGGAATTGTAATAAGAAACGAAACGAAATGAAAATGAAGACAACACTTCATTTTATACATGTTTATGCAGAACTAAGTCCCATTGGGTTTATTAGAATTTATGCCAAGGTGAGCAAGTGTGAGGTTGATGCTTCAGTTGTTTTAAAATGTAATTTAATTATATCATTAATATTAATACTTATTTTAAAAGTAAACAGTACTTTTTCAGCTCTCTTTGTATTCATAGGACAGAACAAACATTGGAAGGATGGAATCATTTTACTTGCTGAGAAATTGAATAAAATACTGCACACTTTCCTTTTTATTTGCAAAAATAAAGGAATAAAGGGCTTTTAAAATGAAAGCTGAAATTGCCGAGAGGAAGCCTAGGTATCCCTGAGGGGATCTATCCTCACATATCCCTGGTAGCTACAGCCTGAGGAAGCATAACTGGTTGGGTCAAATGGAATTAGCAGAACAATAAGATAAATCTTGGCAACAACTGTAGTGTAGTTGTTACAAATATTCTCCTGATGATTTCTTTGTTTTGATACTGACTTGATTTTCAGTCTGGGTCAATTTTATTGTATTTTGCTTCCCAGATGCTCTGTGTATTTTCTCCTGACATTTTATTGTTGAACCAATCCTGCTGTTAAATATGCGGAGAATCATATGCCACCTACCTGGGAATAAGACCTTTGCATTGAATTCTGTATTTTGTCATAAGCACTTTATGTCAGACAAAAGTCTTGCCAAGACTAATAGATGAGGACTGAAGGGGTGAATCCTAGTGTAATCACACAGAAGTAACGTTTAAAAATTTTTTTGGAACAGGTGACTTCAGCATTTATGTTAAAAATAAATCAAAGTAGGATCAAAGAGCTCTGTGATACATATTTCCACATGTAGGCTTTTGAGAAGGAAATGTTTTTAGCTTGTAAAGCTTCTAAATAGAACATATTCAACCCGATCTTATTCGTAGGGAAACATTCACATCCCAAGATATTTCATGAATGGGCAATTCAAGTATATTTATGAAGTTATGTTCTCAGGAACATTCATTTTAATAGATAGAGGAGATCTGAGAAAAACATTTGCATATCCCCCAACTGCAATGCATACAGTTTCTTAATCTCTGAGTACAACTAACATAGGCCTGCTTTCAAATAGAGTGGAACCTCCCTTGCAGTGCCAATTTTCTGGGTAGCTTTTGGTTGAATCGCATAGCCTTCTCTATTTCAAATGAACCCTAATAATGGAAAACCATGGCCACATCCATCTCTTTTTACCCTTCATTTCAAATTCCTACTTCTTCTTATAGGTGAACACATTACTCCTATCCTAAACTCACTCCACTGGCTGCCAATTAGTTTCCAGGCAAAGTACAAAATTCTGCTTTTGAACATTAAAGCCCTACATGGTTTGGGTCCAGGTTACCTTTAGGATCACCTTCTCCCATACAATCTGCCCCAAACACTTAGTTCCTATGGGGGTTGTCTGCTCCAGCCTCCCAGAATCCGACTGGCAACCACCACCCAGAGGACCTTTTCATTGACCACCCCACAACTGTGGAACGACCTGCCAGAAGAGCTCTGACAGCTAAATGAGCTATCGGAATTTAAACACCATCTAAAGACCTATTTATTCTGGCAGGTCTACCTAGACAGTTTTTAAACATGAATGTTAAACATGTGTTATTTGTTTAATCTATGTTGGTGTATTTTAATATGTATCTTATAGAAATATATTTTAATATGTATCTTTTATAGAAATACATTTTAATATGTGTATTTGTGGTATTTTTACAATGTTTATGTGTTTTAATTGTTCTGTAACCTGCCTTGAGCCACAAGGAGAGGCAGGTAAATAATAATAATAATTGTTGTTGTTCCTGATCTGTAAATATCAGACTTGAAATTTCCATAGGTTTGTCTTTCATAATAACTCTGTAGTATCTTTATCAGAAGTGCTGTAGGGTATAATGTGCTACAGTTGTTTGTCTGACTAAATCACTCAAATGAAATCTAGATAACATCAGGAGTTGCTATTGATTTGGTATATAGTTGTGCCCTTGCTTTCTTGAGAACACAAATATGGAATTGTACTGATAAGCTGTCCTCTTTTTTTACCACAGTTATCAGACACTGTGCTTCCCACATACAGCACACATAGCTTAAAAACAGTATTTGCAGTACAACTAGTTTATGCAGAGTTGGTAAATTAGGTTCAGGTTCTTGTTAAGCATTGATTAATCCTGAAGCTGAATTAGCTTTATCCTTTCGTTGATAGAAAAGTTGACTGTACTAATCTGCTATCAATGTCGAAGGTATCTCAAGAAAGCTATGCCAATGAAATAGTTCATTGAAGTTTTTAAAGCATAATACAATTTAAAGATTAAAATAATCATTGTGGCTTTAGTGAGATCATCCCATTTCTAGTAAAATGGACTCTTTCCCAGCAAAACAGTGTACTTGTACATTAGTCATTGAGATAAATAATCCCCCACAATATAAACTCCAAAATATTACATTATGGCAGTCCAGCTGAGCTCACCCCCAGCCTGACCTACGCCAATGGATTGTTATGAGATTAAAGTAAGGGGAGGAGAACCATTTATCCCATGCAGGGTAAATTGAAGGAAAGGTAGGCTGCAAATGTAATAAAACAACACATGATATAA
Source organism: Anolis apletophallus (assembly GCA_030556195.1). Taxonomy (NCBI): domain Eukaryota; kingdom Metazoa; phylum Chordata; class Lepidosauria; order Squamata; family Anolidae; genus Anolis; species Anolis apletophallus. Next base: position 139,935,357 of record JARBWK010000003.1, read on the forward strand.
TAATGGCTAAACAAGTGTAACATTGCAGCAATAGTTTTTTTATAACAATAAGAAGAAATCTCAGAAACTCTATCAGTACTACTTCCCTTGATCTAGAAACTATACTCCCATCAATGCAGTTTAGAATTGAATTGGCTTTTTAAGCTGCCATCTCATAATGTTGATTCATGTTCAGCTTGTGGTCTGCTAAGACTCCCAAGAGTCCTTTCTCATGTACTGTTTTCAAAGCATTTGCAACCCATCCTATATCTCTGCATTTAATATTTTCTACTTAAGCGTAATACGTTATATTTTTCCCCAGTGAAATTAATTTTGTTATTTTTGACTCAGCTGTCTAATCTATCATTGCCATTTTGGGCTCTGATCTTCTCATCTTGGATATTAGCTACCCTTCCTAATTTGATGTAATCTGAAAAATGGATAAGCATGCCTTCTAGTCCAAATAATACCGATATTTAAAGTACAGGGACTGGGGGAAACCCTGTAATATCCTACTAGTTACTTCTCCCCTTTGGGTTTATTCTGACAATGAATTATAAATCTGTAGCATTGTCCAGCCCGTGTTTTATTAGCTTGTTTGTGAGAATATCATGAGATACATTGTTGAAGGCCTTGCTGAAATCAAGATATGCTACTCCATAGCATCCCTTTCATCTACCAAGCTTGCATCTCTAAAATAAAAACACATGAGATTAGTCTGGCAATGATGTGTTTTTGAGAAACCCATGTTGACTTGTAGTGATCTTGATATTTTATAAGTGCTTACAGACTGTGTTTAATGATCTGCTCTATAATCTATCTTGGTACTGATGTCAGTCTGACTGGATGATAATTGTTTGGCTCCTCTCCATCCCACCTAATAACAAACTTTTGAAGATGGGTGACAGACAACCTTTGCCTTTTTCCAGTCTGCTGGGAATTCTCAAAAATTATTTTCACTGTAATGTCAAAGGCTTTCACAGCCTGAATTACCCCATTATTGCCATTGCTTCTGAGATTACTTCTGCCAGTTCTCTTAATACACTTGGATGTATTTCATCTGCTCATAGAGACTTGCATTCATTTAGAGTAGCCAGGTATTCCTGTACTACTTCTTTACGTATTCTGTACTTGATCTGTATATTCTTCTGTGCTTTGGAAACAAGCTTGTTCCTCTATTAGTAGGAGATTCTAAAGACGGCTGTTGCCATAGCACACCCATTGTGTAGCCACCATTCTGGTCAGGTAATTTGCTGGGTAATTAATGAAGACAGCTTAAATAAACACATTCTGTATCTTCTAGTGTTTACTGTGTGCCTGAACTGTTCCTGAATTGAATTTTGCATAGATCAGTGTCTCTCTGAACCCAATGTCTTTTGCTCACCACTCCAGTGGGGAAACCAGCTGTGTACATTATGTACAGAGTGCTCAAGGAGGAGAGAAAATGCATGATAATATAAATCTGTTGGGTGTGAAACTGGTGTATCAAATATAGTATGTAATTGGATATTCACAAGTGAAATATCTTATTTCAGTTAAAATAGCAGAGTATTATATTCATTGCATGGCATTTTTAAGGATTCTGGTATATGTGTGTTTCCATTATATGCACCAAGGTATAGGATGAGGTGATTTGTTCTTTGCTTTTAAGTAAAAACTCTTGCAGTGGTGAAGGAGTCGTATGAGGAGGATATAAGTGGTAGCTGGCAAAAGGTGATAGAGTAGACAGATCTTACCATTCGAAAAGCCCCTTTAGGTGATGACAGAAACAGTAGTAGCAGGTCATTCCCCCTACCACAGCACTCCCTCTTAACTTTTTTCATATATTAGAAGACATTGTGCACCACTGAGTTTCCCCTAGGGTCTGGATTGCACTCATAGGGTAGACTGATGCCCTTAGATGTGCTGAATGGGTCTGCCCCAATTTCCATGGTGAGGTAAAATTAATTGCCAGATCACTTGACTACTGTATGTGGAGTGGGGAAGGGCTGCTCTGATTTTGCCCAAGCAGTGAAATATCTAGGAGCTACTGAATTAACACTCTGATCACTGAGAAGGGAATTGTGCTTCAATTAATTTATGTATAATCTTTTAATCTTGCTTTTCATTTTAAGAAATCTATTGTGATTTCCTTAAGACATTAAGAGATAGACAATTTTCTCTGGCAGTCTTACAATCTAGCCACTGATTGTCCATTCATTCATCTAAGGTAGTGATCACCTTCACTATATTTTGTGGCAGTCCATGAGATAAATTATGGTACATCTGCACTGTCGAATTAAAGCGGTTTGACGCCAGTTTTACTACCATGATTCAATGTTATGGAATCATGGGGGCTGTATGCTAATGTATCCCTCTTTGGCAGAGAACACTAAAAACCTTATAAAAACACAACTCCCATGATTCCATAGTATTGAACCAAAGCAGTTGTTTCAAACTGCCTTAATTTTACAGTATAAATGCACTTTTAGTGAAGTCATATGTAGAAA